>VXAA01006405.1:1012148-1058833 GCA_013399115.1 Anseranas semipalmata
TTTTTTTTTGATCATTACGCTTGAAAAATCAGTCTTTTAAGAGAGCCTCAAAATTTAAAGCAGGAAAGCAACAAGAAAATTAGTCAATCAAGGCATCCTTTTACCATAGTGGAACATAAAATGGCAAGAATCTAATCTCAGAGCATTACTTACATTGTCCCACAAAGTAATAGCTATGTAATAGCCATCCTCTGTTTTTGTTTTTGTTTTTTCCTCATTTTGCCAACTGATGATACCAGGTACTAGCAGCAAACACAGGTTTTATTAGAATGCTTGTGTTCCCAGCCAGTTCAGGTATGACTGGTAGATAATCCAAAAGCAGAACAACTACTTCCCAGCAGTTCAGGCATTCTGAAATGCAAGCTCATAGTGCCAAAGAGGCAACCATATCTGGAAATTTGAGTCTGAAGCTTTAGAAAGAGCTGCAAAGGTGTAACTTGGGCTAATAACCCTTTTTTAGGAAATGTAATTACTGATCTTTTTCTTCCACTACAGGGAAACAATTTGGTTTTTCAGCATGTGTTAGCTATTGTATTTCCATGCTCTTTTGGCCAGTAGTTGAAAAAATATTTTTTGTCTGTTCTGTTGTTATTTTAATTGTCTACTTATAAATGCTCAGTGACCTCAATCATTCAATAAGGCAACTCACATATAAAGGCAGTGGTCACACATTGAAGTCATCATTAAGGAAACACAACAGAAATTAATTCTCCCATCCCAATTTTAAAATCACAACCACAAGCTCATGTTTATGGTCCCACCACAGCAGGGGACAGAGAAGGCAGAGTCCAGTGGTGCCCACAGGGCCTTTCCCTGCCTCGGGAGGCCCAACCTAATGCCATGGTCACCTCCGTGCTGCCACTGGACTCTCCTGGACAAATGCCTGTAGGCCTTCCAAGTGCCCAACTCCTGGATGAACACTTGTAGGCCTTCCCAGTGCCTAATTCCTGGACAAACGCCTGTAGGCCTTCCCAGTGCCTAAGTCCTGGATGAATGCCTGCAGGCCTTCCCAGTGCCTAACTCGTCCAGAGAAGAGAAATGTGAAGGCACCACATCAGAATTCAGAAAAATCAGTATTCAGACCGTATGTCTGAGAGCATAGTCCAAACGCTTCTTGTACTCTGACAGGCTTGGTGCTGTGACTACGTCCCCGGGGAGCCTGTTCCAGTGCATGATCACCCATTTGGGCAGCTTGCTCTGAATCAGGTTCACCTCAGCAGCCACAGGGTGAGTGACTTGTGTGATGGCTGTCACCTCTCCCGTGACATGTTTGGTGCACGAAGAACATGCAAAGGACAGGAGTCTCACAGATAATCTACACTTTTGTAGATTTAATTGTCACTTTCTGGGTGACACTTCAGAGAAACTTATCAATTCAGCTGCTGTTGGATTTACTTTAATCTCTCCTCCTGCTTTCTGACCTATGTGATAAGTAGTAAATCATCCATAGCCCTGAATGACAATTGACACCTTGCTGCCACTGAACCTGAAATCATTAGCTTTTGTGAACTGACCTATGTCGCCAAACAAACAGGCATATAGATTCAAACAACAGCACAGGCAAGAGGAGTTAGCTGGTAGAACTACACTCCAGCAAATGTTGGTCTCAATGTAAGTATCAGAGTTCATTCACAAACATCACCACAGTTTGTCCTCAGCAGCCAGACTAACTTTGACAGCCAGCAAGAAAAGAAGTAGTTGGAATCATCCATGCTGCAGTGCAATGAAGAATCACAGTAACAAAGCTGATAGCATCCAAGGTTGGTAAAGACAGCTCTTGCTTCTGGAGCTTCATCTTTACTAACAGGTCTTTACAGTTACCCAAGATATAGCATGCCTTTTTACAGAGGCTGAAAGTTGCATTACAGGCTGGTATTCAAGTCAAACAACAGCAGGTCTCCAGTTTTGTATTTAGACTGATCCCTAACCAGGATTTACTGAGGTTCACCTAGAACATTTATTTCAAGGTAAAAATGTACCACTAACTTGGAGATCCAATACTGTTTTTTACCTTTGATCACTCGGATTTTATAGTTATGTCCATCTCACTGCAAATCATTTTTTTCCTTCACAATGCCCCTTTTCTGGCTTTACACCTTCCCAGTTTACATTTCCAGAACTGCTGTGTGACTATCCAGTGTAGGTCTTATTCATTGTGAGAGAAGCTTTGTGTTTGCCTGATGTGCTAAAATCTGCTTCACAGGCTTGACAATTCCTCAAAGATATTCCTCATCCATTTTGAGAGAAATGGGATACTTGATATCTCAGCTCAGCATGTTTAAGCCATAGCTGGGCAATTCTTTTGAAACTCAGAAGATAATTGGTAACTAGATAACTAGCCCATGGCTTGTAGATGTTTGAAGAACTTTCTCATTGCTGAGCATTTAGAGCAGTGTTTGATGTTGGAGCAGAAAGCATTTTCCTCTCCCCTGTGCTACATCCTGCTCTACAAGTAAGAACATATAGGAAAAAATGATAATGATAATTCTGTTTCCTGACGAGTTGATATAAAGCTTTCCTTGACTAATGTAATGGTTTTTAAAATGGAAACAAGAAACACAAAAAAAACCACCTACCATTCCTAACACCTACCAGCTGTGTCAGACGGTTATAAGCTACATTTATTTACACATACATGAGTTTTAGCTCAGATAGTAGTAACAGATAGTAGGCAGAGATTAAAGATCTGGATCAACAGTTGTCAGACTTTGCCAAATGCTGAGGTTTACATCAAGCATGGATGTATAGCCAAGCCAGTGTAAGTTTACAGATGTCAGAATTTATAAAAGAGCCCAAGTATTACACCTGCCGGCTATGACTATTTGATTTAGAGTGCCTAAGGATTATGATTTGGAGACTTTAAGTGATTTCAGCTCAAGTTGGTTTCAGCTATCAAACTGTGTTTCCTACAGACTTTTTTTCTAATCCACATGTCTGTGCCTTTGGAGTGTGACGAGGCAGACAGCTAGAAGCTGATAATGACAAGGAACTCTATAAACTTCTGATGTGTTAAGATCTGTGGGTTTATGATACAGAAGACCTGGATTAATCTGAGAGAGATATATCCAGTGGAATAACTCAGAGAAAGCATTTATGCAGTGGGTGTTGACACATGCACAGCCTATAACCGAGCCCTGAAAGTCATTGCCTCCTGTGTTACCCTGTGACTGAGTGCCTCCATCCTTGAGAAATAATATTTAATGAAAACCATAAATCTTCAATATAGTTTAATCTAGTTTGCTCTATATGCCATTGCTCATCTTCTTTTGCCAACTCTTGCTTCCTGTGTTATTGCCACCACTTGAGCATTTAACTAAAGTGGTATTTAATATTAAGCTAGAGGGTTCATCACTTTCCTCTTTCTCCTACTGTTCAGCACTCAAAATATATTTTCATTAGAATTAACACTAACAGTTCCTTTAATTGATGTTAGGGATGCTAGGTCACTACTGTAATTGTCTGCATTGTCTTCTCAGTATGGATTAGCTTCATGTATTAATACAAACTCTTTTTGAACTGAAGACATGGGGGTTCATAGTTACAGGACATTAACTGCAACATTTACTGATTTGGTAGGATCATTATGCATTCATCTTTTTTCAGTGAAGTAATTTTAAAAGAGCTTTTTAAAATCTAACCATCATATAGATATAAAAGCAAATTTGTATGAAAAAAAAAAGAAGAAACACAATAGCCTAATTTCAATTCTACTAAAAAAAAAAAGCAAAAAAAAAAAAAAAACAGCTATACAGATGTTTTTGTTTTTTTTACAGTTGTATGAAAGACATCTTTTCAAATGTATCAGCACTCAGATTCAGCTGAATTTGAACTCATTGTGTTAATTTGTGGTTAAGAAATATTGTAGTCTATAGTTGAGATGAGTCTTAACAGTGAAGATAAATTGTAACAGAAGCTATTTCTAGCAGTAAATTGGCAGATCTGTATTCAGCTCCATTGGGCTGCTACCTTCCTGTTACAGAGGTGTGACATTTAAACAGTACTTAAGAGCTTGTTACCTTTCACCAAGGTGCTCTCTACTGTCAAGAAAGACCTGCAAAGATATTCAGATTGGCAGACTAGACCTGCCAAAAAACTTCTGGCTGGTAGAATTTGCAATAGCACGCTGCACCATGAAGCACAATCACTTGATTCTTAAGTGGCCATTATTTGCTAAGTAGACAGTCTGTTCATTAGTGGAACTGATGAAGAGTGAGATGTTAACAGAGTATTTTATTGCCAGTCTTCAGACCTCAAAGGGGGAATATACAGAGGGAAAGTGAGCCTTCAGAATCTCCATTCCTCATCATTACAGCTACATCCTTAGAAATGCAAAGAAAGCAGGAACAGCTTTGATGACTTGCCAAAGGCTGCCTTTTACAGCAATTCATGCCTTAGGTAGTTTAATCATATCATGATGCTTTTCTTCAGATACCAGTTTGAAAGAAGTCTAGTCACTAGGCTCTTATGCACCTATTTATTCTTGATTTAGCAGAAGTTTGTGATTCCTTCTCATATGGGAAAAATCCCAGTCTTTTCAAAAGTGTAGAACCATGAACATATGCAGAACTTCTGTCCTCTAGTTGTGAGATTTACATGTCTTTCTTTCACAGCCCTACACACAAAATTGCATTTGATAATGTCTGTGAAGAGTTGTCAGGGTGTATGAGAAGCAGCTATCTTCTCCGTTCAGCCCCTCAGAGGTTACACCCCCGATGTCCCCTCTCTCCACCCCTATGTCTTTCCCCATCTTTATACATTGGAATTTCCCTGACCCCTCTCCAATGCTCCCACACTGACCTCCACAACATTTGCTTACCTACTGCTGCGCAATCAAGGAAGAAGATGCAATAGTCAATGACTTTAGAAGCCCTAAGCAAGCTGAGATAAGACTGTTTCTGAAGGGATCCTTTATCCCTTTTTGAAAGATCTACTTATGTTCATGTGAATTGCCTTGAATGCAGGGATCAGCCTCCTCTATACCCTTCTGAGGACAGAAGCGGGATGCTGTCACGCAAGGACTCTAACAGCGAGCATGCAGGAGGCAGAACCGAGGATCCTCAGGAAGTGTGATACATAACTCTCAAGTGCTGTACTCTGCAGTTCACACAGTGTTTTCTTTGCCTTCTAAGCGGCAGGACTATTTATTTTTTACTACTACTCCCTTGTAGTACAGAGATATGAGCTCCTCCCACACTGCAAAACTGCACTGCAATCAGGTTTTGACCCTGAACCTTTAGAGGTATGGTGTGGACACCTAGAGTTAAAGAAGGACTAGTTACTAATTATGGTATCAGTAAGACCTATTTACTTCTAAGATGTCAAAAGCCAGTCTTACAGACTTTATTTTTGAACCTACTGGTGACAGAGAAGAAAAACAGCCAAGTATATCTTCATTTCTATCACCTCTGCTCAGAAGCTGGTGAGTACAAAGAACAGGATCATGGACCTTTCCATGTTTAATAGGTGTTAGCGTGAATGCTTAGCCATACTCTTGTTCTTCAGCCTTGGAGGTGAGTTTCAGCTCAGGCACAAGGATCACTGGACCTAAATGTTTGACAGGAGATACCAACAATGGATTTTACTTTGTTCTGTGAGGCTCTGGAAATTCCTGGTGCTTTTCGATGTTACAGTGACAACCTGAGCCAAACTTTAACAGTTGTTTTCATTGTTCGACGGATAGCCACATATTTCTTGAGTTCAAGCAGGAAGTTAGAGTCTGAAGTTAAGAGCCCCTATTGCAGTAAAGTTGAGATATGTGAGGAACTGATCTTTTGGAATGAGCTTTTGTCCCTTGCTGACCAGGGCCTGCCATGTGAGTACATTTAGAAAAGAAAATCTTTTAATATTAAAAGTATTAGGTAACTGAGTTGTTAAGCAACAAACCTTTAATTTTCAAACCGGATGTACCTCCACTGAGAGCTGATAAGTTTTAAACTCCATTATGACATTTTGATAATCATAGTCACATCTTCTGATTACAGCTTCCTGTTAACGTGCCATGGGATTTGCAGAATTGACACCACCCACAAGTAGCACACTTGCTTTCATTAATATTTCAGTTTCTCAAAGACCATTGGGTGATACTATTAGCTCCAAGTACCTCATAAGATTGAAAATGCTCTAAATACCTAAACATTATCTCTGGCAATCAGCATTTTAGATATCAGTAGTAATTTCTGCAGTTTTGCATTTGTTCATAGTTTTGGCTTGTATCTGTTCCATGCTGCAGTTTTCTTTGTTTTTATGCCAAGCTGTACTTGTCTGAATTTATTTACATTTTATTATTTATTTATGGAATCTTTTCAAGATGAGTATTTTTTTTCCATTCAACAACATATCACAAGCCTTCCCCCTGTTCTTGGAACTGAGAGTTTGAAATGTGAGAATTTGCTTAGAACTGAAAAATTTCTGCTGTTTTCTCTTAAAGAGACTTCCCAGTGTCTACCCAGAGATAGTTGTAAAAATACATTGCAACTTGAAGCAACAATGTTCAGAAAAAATTGTTCTGTCTGAAATTGGACATGTTCAACGTGTTGTAATAACACAATTTCCCTTTTGATGTAGATTGTGTACAATAATGAAATATATATTGCATTTGATGATCCCTAAACAGTTAAGCAATTGTCAGAGCACTGACAAATCATCATGTAGCAGAGCATTTAAGGCAGCTGCTGGGAGCCCATGTTTTCCTGCAGAAATAATAAATAGGCTGCAGATTCATCAGCTCAAGAAGCCTCAGGTTTTCATTCCTAAGTAGTTTCTTTCAGTAAGAAGTCAGCTCATTCGTTGCCCAAATACATTGACCTACAGTTATGACATCTCTATGTAAAAATAAATAAAAATAAAAAATCAATAACATGACCTGTCTCAGTCTCTCCATACTGAAGTACTATAATGTAGAGCCTTACTTCTGAATGAATCAATTGCACTGATATGGATGAGAATCTCTTGCTTCAGGCTCGTGACTTCTGACCACAGAAAAGATAACAGAACACTCTGTCAAGGACAATGGATGAAAAACTAGGTTTCATTATGCATGAGTAGCCAAATCAATTTATTATTTCCTAAAAACAGGCTCTCGAACCTATGCAACCATCTTCTGGCAAAAAAAAAAAAGGGTGGGGGAGGGAGCCACCAAGTTGCTACTCAGCTGCCTTCTAGGATTATTGCTAGCTTTGTTTCTGATGGGTATACGTGGTTCTACTTCTAGAAATCCAGTGGCAGTACCACACGGCTATTGGAGGCTGCCCTGTACATTTCAAGGGAACGCACTGGCTACTTATGCCAGCAAGTGTGCACCACCGCTTCCCACGCAGCACCCTTCCCACCCCTTGTCTGAGCACACCTACTGCCTGTGAGCGACAGAACCCTTGACACTAAATGGGGTCACTTCTTCCGCTTGGAGGTTTGGAGTTAAATCAGCCTCAGGAAGACTTGGAGGCTGGAGTTCCACCCCCTCCAAAGCACATGCAGTCTCTTCACTGCACAAGACAACTTGGTTAGAAAGTTTATAATATTTATAATGCTGGAGCTTTATAATCCATGGATGAATACACAGCATTACTGTGTTGTTGACAGGAAGAGCAAGTACATAGATCATTCTTTTAGTCAATATGTTCCTACAACTTTCTCTGGTCAAGGAGGTGGTGTTGTTGCAGCAGAACTGCAGTCTACAGCCTCTTTTCTGAAGCTGCTTTTTAAGGATAATGGGATACCCCAACCTCCTTCATGTCTTTGCAGTATTCCTCCAAATCTCACAGATGCTTGGCTGTCTAGTCCACATCAGCTCTGTGCTGTGCCTCGCACACATTTCTACTGACAGACTTTCTTTTAAACATGAAAGAATATTTCACCCCAATAATCCTTTCTCCAGCTTCACAATCTGATCCCTCCTCCTCAGTACCTCCAGTTTATATACCTTGAGACCTCCCTCTCCTCCTGGCAGTCCCTCAGCCCTGTCCACAGCCTCCTTCCCGATGACCTCTAGGAAGTGAATTTCCGAGCCTGACATGCTCTGACCCTTATTACCCAATTGCTGATACTATAGTCCCTTCCCCAGATGCGTTTTCCTCTGTCCAGTCCCAGAGTTCCTTTATATTTCCAGTGTAGCACCCAGTACTTTCTCAATAATCACAGTCACTCTGCGACACTAAAAATAAGGATGCAGTATCACCTACTTGTCCTTGAAGCCTCAAGTTGTTCTGGCAGTAGCCTAACCTCTGCTTTCTCCATCTGTGCAAAGAAGGCTACTTTTCTTCCTTGGCTATGAATTTTGGAACCAACAACAATCCTTGATCTAGAAAATCTCAATTGCACTTGGATTAAAACTTGTATAGCAATCCTAGACTTACTTGGCTTGGGAGTTCTACTCCAGAGGCTAGCACTGTCACTCCTCCTTAATCTACACCATGACTAATGCATTTCTTTCCCTTAAAAGCACATGGAGGCATAAAACAAGTTGAACTACAACATTAATATTTAGATAAAGTCATGCATTTTTTATGCTGTTTGTGATCAAGTAAATCCCCTGATGATATCGAGAAATTCTGCTCTGTAATTTCTAGATATGAAGAAGAATTCATAATACGCTACTTTTAAATTGAGATGAACAAGAGTTTTGACAACTTTGATCATTTCTCTTGTTATACCACCGCTTTTTATACTGAGCCAAAAATGTGAAATACCTTTCAATCACAGATGCCTACAGTAAGTAAGGGAAATTTTCAGATGTGCTTGTACATCGTTTCCTGATGCAAGGAAGGAACTGAAAGTTAAATGGTAACAATCAATTCCTCCCACCACTGTTTCACAGGTATTTTAGCTACCCTCAGATTTAAACCCTGATTGAACACTTGCTAAGTTAAAATAATGAAAAAAAAGAAACTTTGCAAACATTTTGATTTTTTTCCAGAGCAACAGAAGCCAGGACACATTTTAGAATTATATCCAAAATACATAGAAAGTTTTTTTTTTTCCATTGCCTCTTCCAACCTAATAAAAACTGGAACATCCCAAATGTAGGTCCTCTGTTGCAAAAAGATCCCTATTCAGATGGCTTCTGTAGAGTACAAACACCTTTTCCAAACCATGGCATTTGTCTCTGACATGAGGTCTGTCACCCACCATAAACAACAGTTTGCTCTTAATGTCTGCTTCGCAGCTTTGTCAGGGCTTGCAGCATAGCCTTGTTCTGTCTTTGAAGAATCTTGTGTAAAAGGTGATCAATTTTTTCTCCTGCTCTATACGTTACCACTTAAAATACATTGTCGTGAACTTTAAATGAGAGCATAACAAATTAAACTAGAGGAGTCCCTAGGCATTTATAGTGTCAACAGCTGGAGCACTATAGCAAACATTTTTCCAATTTAAAAAGCTCTAGCTCATTAAGTGTGAAGGAAAGTTCATTTCAGATCTTCAAATGCAACAAGCTACTAAACAGTCAATTAACTTTTGAGTCCTGTCTTGTTCTCCAGGCTGCATATTAATAGAACTCTATTAATCAAGCATCATATCTAAGTGAGAACAAACAAACCATTTCGTACCTAGTAATTGTTTAAATGAGCCCAATTATAGACCATCTTTAATGCAGCATGTATCACATTCCTAAGTGAAGCACATGTACTGTCTGCATTGCTGACTTTGAGATTTAAGTGCTATGCAGTAACTAAAACAATGATTACACTGCAAGAGTAGGAACGATAGTTACAATCATCTCTACATTTACTTTCACTTTTATATAAGCTGTTTTATCTGCTTCTTTTGTCCATTGCTTACTGTTTTCAATCCCACATAGTGCAGTGGGTATACATGTGGCTGTTTGTCTAGATTGTTATGTCCTTAACGATAGAGTCTACATCTTAGAAAATGCATTTGGGGAAAAGAACTGCAGGCTGATCTGCAGCTTGATGTACAGGATGTTTTTTACTATGCTGAACCATATGCTGCACTGTAAAGACTAGCATTTGAGATGGCAGAGAAATTTAGAATATAGTTTCCTACAAATTACTCAGAAAAAAAAAATCCTAGAAGTAGGAGTAGGGAGATAATCATTTGAAAAGAAGCTTTTAAACAGAAAGGTACTGTGGGTGGAATTTCAGCTCAGATAAACTACAAAGTGGGGAGTATATCTCTGTGCTGAGAGGATAAAATGCAATGATGTGATGTGAAACTCTAACTATGCCAGAGAGCTACACAGCCAAGCTTGGGGGTAAGTTTGTAGAGACAGAGTTTTCTGCACTCCATCATTTCTCCTGGCGTAGGAAAGAAAGAATATTAACTTTAAGTAACAAGATGTAACTGAAGGGGGAAACTCCATAAATTTGAGGAAAGTATTTGCACTAAGGAAAGAGCATGCACAGAAATGTTCAGATTCCATATATATATCATGTTATCTCCAAGAGCAACACCTAGTGCTTAGTTTTTAGACCATACTAATGTTTATCACAGGTGTTTCATGGATACCCATCAGGGAAAAGATATATTTTGAAGAAAAACTTATTGAGCAGAAAGTAATGAAGAGAGCCCTGTTCACCAAAGATAATTATGGCTGGTTTTCATTACCCTCCTGGGAGCTGGGAGACTGCCAAATCTGAGCCCAAGCATGGATTCTGTTGAACAACTTTCCTCAGGCAAAGGGACACCAAGCCAAATTCAAAAGATCTTGTTTTCATCCCCTTTAGTTTCAATTTTTCTGTTCTTAGAGAAGTTTTATTTGTGAGGGATGACTCCTCAAGAATTGCAGTTTCATGAAGCAAGAAGCCCCTGATCAGAAATCCCCAACCTCACGTGACTGGGGGCCCTTGCAAAGATCCAGACCAGCACCACTCTGAGGTTTTAATACTCAAAGAGTATGCTTAGGAGCTGCATTTACCCTGGGAAACAGCCTCCAGCTCCAGTATGTTTAATTGCTTTTCTTCTGAAGCTAGTCACACCAACTTCCATCCACACAGTAGTGAATTCTGATTTAGAATCGCTGCAATAACTATTTGTCCTGCCCCAAACCTCACAGAGCATATCACATTTTGAGGTAGCATGCACAACCATGTAGAGAAGGAACAAAATCCAAATCCATGAGGCTATTATGTCCATGACAAGGGCCATGCTAATTTATGCCTTGAAGAAATAAAAGTTCACTGTTTAATCTAATGCCAAATAGCTAGAAAATTTACATACACTGCTGGCTTTTATAAAAAGAAAGAGAGGAGAAAAAATGGTAATGGTCCATTTTTCACTTCTCTCTGCAGTACACTCCCCCCTCCTGAGGAATTTCTATACACTAAAAGCACATCTTCAAAGTAGTAATCTCTTCAGCATCTCTTTCTGAAAAATCTCTATTGTAATATTTAATTGCTATAGCCTGTTGCTGGATGGTGTGTCCCTTCAGGTAAGCAATACAGGCCTGTACTTCTGTTTCTCTTGTGGAAGTCTAATCTTATAGTATAAGGTTTATGGACTGCACACGCATTTTCATAGCTTTTCTGTTTCAGAAAAATCAAATGTAAGACAGTCTTAAATTCCTTTGACTTGAAACTGAATAAGAATCAGCGAGCATTAAAGGCAGCTTCATCTTCATCTTGACGAATGATTTATCTTAGAGAAAAGAATAAAGTGGTACAATAACTGCAGTACTGAGAAATGCCAGCATTACTGAACCTGTCTCCACAGGAGAGATTTAGTACAGATGGATTTCAAAACAACAATAAAAAAGAAATGAATGTTAAAGAGCAATTCAGTTTCTATGTCTAATCTGAAGCTACTACACTCTTCACATTCCTATTTGAATGCAATTTGCTGCTATTATCCTAGCATAATTCAATTGTCTTAAGAACTAGGATCACAATCTCTTGAACAGTGAATGAAGATAACAAGAGTAGTTTAACCTGGAATGCTAAAACTACATCTGAAGCTATTACCGTCTGAGGAGAGAACTCCCTTAATGAGTAGGTACAATAAGAAAAGTTTCTCAGCAAAATGTTTTTATATCATGACCACTCTTTCCCAATTCTTGAGCTATTTTGGCTGGAAGGTCTGAAGCAGTGCATACATGTATCTAAAAAAAAAAAAAAAAGAAGGCCACCAGCTTACCTGATGAGTTTTCTTGTCTGTTTTGACAGGAGTGAAGCTCTCAAAGTTTCATCATTTTATACAAGATTGACTAGGATGGATTAGTACAAGGTAAAATTTCTTTAAGGCCATGAGGCATCTCCAGGATCTTTCAAAGATCTCTGGTCTACAGTACAAGAGCAAATGCTTTCCAAAACCATTTTTAAGTGGCAGGTGGCCCTGCTTGAGCAGGGGGCTTGAACAGGATAATCTCCAGAGGCCCCTTCCAACCTCAATAATTCTGTTTTTCTGTTTTTACTGGATTTGTTCCAGGAATGCACATGGAGACAACCTGGCTTGCATTCCCAGATCCTTAAGCTTTAACCTCTCACGGAGCCTGTAAGTTTCCAGGCAAAGCACTTCCAAACCCCAGCATTGAGGGCACAGAAGAAAAAATATTAATTTTCATGTAAAAGACTGGCTCAAGTCCTAAATGCTTAGTAAACAGCAAAAGATAAATTTTTAACTCACCACTGATTTCTGAAGGATCTGGCAGACCTCAATAACTTCTGTTGAGCTTTTCTCATGGAAGATGACAGATTCCCAAGTCTGAACTTTCACAAAGATGGCTTGCTAATGTCTTCCTGCAGAAGCTTGAATGAATCAATACTTCACAAGGCTGAGGACTTGGTTGCTTTCAAGTTGTTGAGGTCTGCAGGCTGAATATTCAAGCAGCTGGCCCCTCTACCACACCAATTAAGTACTCCAGGTGGAAAATAAAAGAGGATATAATTTTTGTGATTATTTCCCAAGTCCTGTGTCTCAGTGTACAGTTAAAGTCTGATAGGAATGAAATTTGCTGTACATATATATTACTGATTACTTAATTTTTATAGGGGGTAATGTCCAGCCCTTTCAAAAATCTTGAGGTCCTAGGGTTCACTTTGCAAGATAAGGTGGTGAGACAACCTTTAGCGGCTGTTTTATTTTTCAAAAAAAATACTTTCCAAGGTATCAAAAGGGCTCATCATTCAAAAGGGTCAAATTTGTTATATAACCTTCCTTTAACCCATAGAAAAAGGAGTAACTATATTGTCTGCAGTAAAGGACTGGTTCAGACGTTTTTGTCTTTGACGCTGCTGTTGCTATTGCCCAAGGCACATATTCTCCTGATTTTCCTCAGACTTTCAGACTTTCTACTCAATCTCCATCCACATGAAGCTCACCAGTTTCAGATTAGTTGGAAAATACTGTTTCCACATTTCCTTCTTGCATCCCCCTATCCCATTGTTAGAAAAGTCTCCAAAACTAGTAAAAGTATATTCACAGATAAATGTCATTAAAGTCAAAGCATGCCTTTCTCCCACGCTCAGTGATTTGCAGGAGTTTCTTATCTTGGGCAAACTGTGGTGTAGAGAACAGCTGTGTCCATTGCACTCTTGAGTTGCTGATTTCGATTTTAACTGTGTTTTCCTACTGCAGATATTCTAGAGCTGGCTTGGGTCCCGACAAACCTCTGTTTTGCTGATCCATGAGTTTCGTCTTCATTTCTGACTGCTGCACTGTTTCTCATGGTTGTGTCCATACTTGTTGTGCTTGAACCTAGGTGCACAAGATGTGACCCCTGAGATAAAAACCCTTAGCCCAAACCATCGCAGACTTTGTGAAGATCAAAGCGACTCAGATCAATCAGATCAGCACTTACTTGGGGAAATGGGAAGATGGAGGAAACAGTCACACTTGCTCCCACACTGTGGTGATATATGGCTCTTTTCTTTAGGAGTCCACACATAACTGGGAACTTCTCCAGCTCTCCTCCATTCCAAATTCTTTATCTGTCCTCCATCTGCAAAATGGACAGGGCTTAAAGTGTTAATTCAGTTCCTTTTGCTTGATAGTTCATTACAGAGTGTAGGTAAGTAGGTCTATCACTGTCCCTTCCTTCCAGGACTGGAGAATCATCTCCAGCATCCCTTGTCCTGAAATCTTTCTCAGCTTATGAAACAATTAAAGCTTCTAAACCACAGTTAGGAATACTTTTCTGTGCTATCAAATACCCATGTTACTTGCATGTATAAATATATGTGAGGAAAAGAAAGGAAAGGAAAGGAAAGGAAAGGAAAGGAAAGGAAAGGAAAGGAAAGGAAAGGAAAGGAAAGGAAAGGCAAGGAAAGGAAAGGAAAGGAAAGGAAAGGAAAGGGAAATTGTGTTGTCCATACATTTCCTCCCAGGTTTATTTTGTGCAACTGGAAGATTAGTTTTCAGAATGGGGCAAATACTAACAATACATTATTTTCCTATTATGCTACATTTTTTCAAAGCAAAAGGTTTTCCCTTTTCCTAGCTATCAGTATTAGAAAATAATATATGCAACTTGACCTTTACCAGCAGATAGCTCATATCTGATGCTATTCTATCCTTATGACATACATAATTCTGAAAATCAAAACTATATCATCAAAACATAGCCACAATATTAATCCTGCTGCTCACAGGGAGAACACTCAGACAACAACCATATTTACGGTAGTGTCAGAGATACGTAACATATTAATAGTTACCCTGTCCATAACAACTTACTAGTTTTCATGTTTGCATTGATCAACCAGAAGTACACACAGAACCCAGGAAACAAAAATTCTGCAGTAACAAACATGACAAATAATGATAATACTTCCTTCTTCCCTTTCACCTTTACTCAGTGGAATGCTCCTTGTGATTGAGAAGCTTGGGTAAAGTATAGGCTGATTAAGATTGATGTATGTCTAAAATAAGTTTTAATAAAAAATGAACAGTTATACACAGACTGTTATATTACAGACTGTGCATACAGTTATAGTTATGCACCTATGAACATATAAGGGTCTTCACTCTAGGTACAGATTACTCTAAGACCAGAGACCAACAAGCTGTTTATAACTGTATGTTTTCTGCAGGTACATTTCTAAAGCCATCGATGACATATACTATGCATACCTGCCAATTGTGTTAAATTAACTTCTCTTAAGTGATTCTTAATATGCTGTGTTACAAAGTGTGGTCAATACAATGATCTCTTTCTTTTTATATCTAAAAAAGTCTGGGTATTAATCTAAAAAAACTGAAATGCTGAACATAGGATAGTTATGTTCATGAGACAAAATAACTTTTTCTGTTGGGGACAAACAAGTACTAGCCTGATTTGAAAATCATCAAAGTTAAGAATTCAGCACAGACAGTGGGAAAAAGTTTGCAGGAAAAAAAATGCATAAATATTATCAGGAATAAATACTCTCTTTGGCACAAAACCAAACATTCTGGAAAGCTATCTTTCATTCACACACACAAAAAAAGCAAACTTGCTCAGAGCAAACCAATTTGCAAAATCCAGAAGTAGGTCATTCTTTTTATTAACAGGGGAAAAAAAACTAAATGTGGTAAATAAATTATTTACCATAAGTAATCTAGCTGCTAAAGCTCTGTCATTAGTTGTATTGATTACTCCTGTGGGATGATGGACATGACTAGAAGAGAGGTCTTGGAATCAGAATGTAGCTCAAGTAAAGCTGCTGTGATTTGCAGGCTGTTTGTTTGTTTGTTTGTTTTAAATAAAAATTTTTGTTCTTTCACATTAGATAATGTGACATAAAATATGACAGGTACTGCTTCTGGAAGAAAACTACAGACGAAATTAAGTACAATAAATGCCAACCCACGATTGTTAAGGTTTAGACAATATTTCAGCATCCTAGTTGACAATATTTTTCTTGTTATTAGCCATTATTTGGTAAGTTTATTTATGTATTGATTTATTTGTTTTGCATCAGAAAAATGTGGTTTTCTTCTGAAGAATGTAACTTGGAACATTTTGATATTTTTTCAAGGAAAACTTTTCATTTTTCAGATGAAGTTATTTTTATTCATACTTTTCCTTAATCTTACTTAAAAATATTTTAGACTCCACATTGAAGCAAATGCATTTAAAATAAGCAGATTTCACCAACTCAGCATGAAAAGAAAAGATTTAAAAACTAGTAAAATTACAAATACAAATGGTGAAGTTTTGTTATTGCTAGTGAATTAAAAGGGAAGTGGGCTTTTTTCTTCAAATGAGCTAAGCAATGTTTACCAACTACAAGTTATAAAATTAGGCATAAAAAATGAGACATTGAAACACAAAAGGGTGAAATAGAAATGGAGGGAGCATTGTTGGCAGATAGGGAAGGACATCAGACACAAAAGGGGGGATAATACAGCTCATTTACATTTGGGACTTTCTCCTAAAAATACCTTTAAGTGAGCAGCTGCTCTTACTTCTGTTTCAAGGCACTTTTTAAAAGGTTATTGACCTGCGTCAGGTATTTGCCAGGGTTTCCCCAGGAACCTGAAGAATCACAAGCAACACAGAAACTAAACACATTAGTGGGAAGTCATCCCCTAATAGCATTCAGTGCTTTAAAAATGACCCTTCTCCATGGGGCCAGTCCCAAGCATTTTGCTCACTGACCAGTCCTCCCTTTCAGCTGTTTGGCTGAGTTATGGGGACATTTTGGAGAAGTGCTTGGGCAGCACAACTGTATAACTAGCAACCCTCTGTTTACAGAGATGATTAGTTTGATCATTTTAGTATTATTCACTGTATTGTGCACCAGGTTGTGACTTAAAGTAGGATATTTAATGCTATGGCATTAGAGGTGGCTAACATTTAGGGCTTAGAGGTGTCTTGTGCCTCATGTGTCCTATGGCTGAATGTAGGATGTGGCTCGCAGCTCTTCCCAAACCTGCATCTCCTGCTGAAACACAGAACCCAGGACCAGGAAGGGCAAAAGAAAGAGTTTGGAAGTCCAAGGCAGAAGGAGCAGTTTTTCTTTCTCCTCTTGAATGAATTGAACAAAAGAAGCTGTGTAATTGATTAATACAAAGGCGAATTAATAAGAATGGTGTTTTTCAGAGCGTGTGAGGTGCAGATGACTGCTGTCTAGAGACAGAAAATATCAATTGAATTATAGGCTTAGACACAAAGAGAAGAGAACCAAGGGGAAGGAAATAGATTTTAAAAAGAATGAGCAGGTGTGAGGGGAAGCAGCAGAGATTTTGTTGCTGTTGTTGCTTGTCTCCATGAAATCTGAGAAAGAAAGGACAAAATGGGAATAACTATTCTTCTGCACTGTCTAATGATATGTGAAGTGACTTGTTAGGAAAAAAGGAGCAGCATTCATAACTTCATCAAAGACAAGAATTTTAATCCACAGATTTTATTGTATCAAACCTGTAAGAACAAAATTGTTTCACTAGGGACTGAGACTGAGAAATTGTTTTGGATTTTTTGTTGTCAAGCACCCCACAAAAACTATAGTGTATCACATTTTATAAACTTATTTCTATTCTTGAAATTTATACATAAGAAAACAAAAAATCCTATTAGTAAATTATTTCTAACTGGCACAGTATCGTGGCCTGCACTGAGACTTTTGGACTATCTGGGAAATGGAAGTCACTAATGCATCAGCTTTTGATTTGCACTCCTCAGCAACTTTAATGAGCTAGCCATGAACCAGTCCCATACATACTTGAAATAAAATAGCTCTTAGAGGCATGGAAACAGAATCGATCCAAGATCTGTCTTTAGTTACAGGAATGCCACGCCAAGAGAGAGAGAAAGAGTTGTCTTTCTTTTTCAGTGTTCAAGATATGAGGAAGGACAGACATTTATCACATCAGTGTTGATTTTTAAGAAGAATTAGCCTTATACCAAATGAGTACCAAATGAGGAGGATCAGCCACCTCCCAGTTTAATGACCAGCCCAGAACCAAGGCAGGAAGGGACTCAGAGAAGCAGTGGGCTGTCTGGAATGTGGGGGCATTCGGTATCATGCAATTGGAAATGCACAGACAATAGCCGAAACTCATTAGAAGCCTTGTACTAATGGGAATTGGGTAGCTGGTGACCTGTACTACCTTTAGGTGAGAAAAAAAAATAAAGCTGAATTAAAGAGAAGAAAGCCCCGAGGAGGGCTTTGATGCATTGAAGCCAGGTATTTGAGTTAGCTTGGACATTAGTGTTCAGAGGTGAGTGAAAACAAGCAGCAGGGAGGGACCACCTTGTGTGGAGCAGAGCCTTCAAGAATGCTTTCATACAGCTTGGAGTCCTATTAAATAAATTTGTGTTTTCCAAAGCATGTTTATGGCAGTAACAGGAATGGCTGGAAGAGATGCTGGATAGGAAGCAGAGCACAAAGGGCTTAAATAATAGAATAGTACACAGTACAGTGAGATTCAGCATATTATCTCAACTTAATATTAATAATACTGCCATGAGATGTTTCCTGACTGACTGACACTGTACAATGAATAATGATTTAAAATCATTTAGCGCAGGGGAGGGAAGGACATGTGTTAGACCTGCTTTAGGAGGTCTAGCCCTAAGTTTGCATGTAACTGGCCTCAATCTGTAATGTGGTGAAAGACAAACACAAATGTAATGTTATTTTTCCATTTTGCCAATGGTCTTGCGTAAAATTATATGCTAATGACCCTGCTAAGGTTAACTAATCTCATAAGCAAGCTCCCTGGCAGACAATGCAGTCCCCTGTGGTAGACATGCAAAACCATTAGGACATTCATGCAAAATGCTGACCATACGTAACCAGCTTTCAGCCAGGGAGGGCTGGAATGATTTGCCTTTCTCCAGTGAGGTTGCTCCTTCCCTGGAAGTGCTAAATATCCTTATTTGAAATGATGCATCCCTGAAGTGAATTGCAATTAAATGGTAAAAAAAAAGAAAAAAAAAAGAAAAAAAATCAGATGAAAATTCAGATCAGAGCCATTCCTTGAATGCCTGGGGATATGGTGAGGAGCAGCTTTTCCTTGCAGTAGAGTTGCCTGAGCTGAGAGGAGGAAGATGGGAGTCCCTGTAAGGCTGCAGGGGGGTCAGCACCACAGAAGGGATCCAGCACAGTTGTGACCTTTGTTTGTGACAGAGAAGTGGGGCAGCCAGGGGGCCAGAAATTAAAAGAAAGGTAAGGAACTAACCTGTCTTTGCGGGGTGTTATGGTGTTCCCCTATGGACTTGCAGACATAGCCAGAATCCCCTGAGATGAGGCTGACGCGGCTGAGGGAGGTCTGTGCCAAGGCAGGAGCTGGGACTGAGTTTGCCAGGTCCCTGAGCTCCTGTCTGCCTCAGGGTGTGAGAGCTGCACCTCTGCTGCGGTGAGAGAGGAGATCCTTGTGCAAGAAACACTGAAAGCTGAAGGCAGAAAACCAATGTCTTTCCTCTCCTCTTCACTCCCGAGAGTGGATGCGACATGCAAAGAGTTTGTGGCACTGACAGGGCCATGTGTCCCTGTCCCCACAGGGGCCAACAGGCAGGCCAGGAGGGGCCCTTCCAGGTGCTGCCACTGGAGGCATAAGGAGACAGGACCCTCATCCTGGGTCTCATCGAAATGGGTCTTCTTCCCCTGAGACTGACCCAGCTGGAGAGCAATTCTCTTGCTTTCTTGTCTAACTTCCTCAGCAGCAGCAGCAGCAGAGAAATTTTTACGCATTTGACTCTTTGACCCCATAATCTAGCTCTGTTCCCAGCTAGGGAGACAAACTCACAGTGCAGTCATCAGCTGGGGAAGGGAAAGGACAGAGCTGCCAGAGGCACAGACAGAAAGCCTGCAATGAGGGGAAGGAACAGTAACAGAGGGCACGGCAACCTTAGCATCTGACTCATCCCCTGTCCATTTTCCCTGAAAGAGCTCATCTAGTTCCACAGCGACAGGCAGGGAAACCACACTGTGGTGCAGAGCTGGTGATGCACATGGAAGAGCGTGCTCAGTGTATCTGGTTTGAGACCCGATTTTGTATTGTGCACAGACGTGTGACAGTTTTACTGTTTGTAACAAAAGGACATGGACTTGGTGGAGCAGGTCCAGAGGAGGACCATGAGGATGACCAGAGGGCTGGAGCACCTCTCCTGTGAAGACAGGCTCAGGGAGTTGGGGTTGTTCAGCCTGGAGAAGGCTCTGGGGAGATCTCATTGTGACCTTCCAGTACCTAAAGGGGGCCTACAGGAAAGCTGGGGAGGGACTCTTTGTCAGGGCATGTAGTGATAGGATGAGGAGGAATGGCTTTAAGCTAAAAGAAGGTAGATTTAGATTAGGTATAAGGAAGAAATTCTTTACTATGAGGGTGGTGAGGCACGGGAACAGGTTGCCCAGAGAAGCTGTGGATCCCCCATTCCTGGAAGTGTTCAAGGCCAGGTTGGATGGGGCTTTGAGCAACCTGGTCTGGTGGGAGGTGTCCCTGCCCATGGCAGGGGGGTTGGAACCAGATGATCTTTAAGGTCCCTTCCAACCCAGACCATTCTGTGATTCTATGATTCTACGGTCTGTCTTGAACGAGGAGATGCAATTAAGACAGAATTATCTTTGCATACCTCTGCTGCTGCGGAACATCTGTAAATGCCCTCTGAAGTGTGCAGCCTCACTCCTTGGTGGTGCCAAAGGGAACAGCAGGGATGGTAGGGGCATCTAGATGCAAGTCAGTGTGGAGCAGTGCTCTCTAAAGAGGAATTGCTATGCCGATATCCCCAGAGTTAGTTTTGTGGGGCATTAATGTCCCATCCTTACAGTATGGATTACAGCTGTTATGCATTACAATTTCCTTGTCTTGCTCTGCACAGAAGACATGAAAATAAGCTGAAAGAAAATTGAAGCAGACAAAGGTAATGGAGGGTCCGTACATGCAGTCAATAAAACAGCCATATACAGCAGAAGGAAGAACCCAGAGATATCTGCTTCTGGGTTTGTTTGATGACTACTATTTGCCAAAGTAGAAAATAACTTAGCAAATTTCCTCTTAATATAGAAATTAATGTCTTTGTAATTACATAGGAGTGGCATTTTCTGGAACACGGTGCACAGTCTGAGTTACTCATAGATTTCAGACGATACCAATTTGACATCCATGAACAAAAACTGTGCCTGAAAGGAAAATTTCTTAAATAACTTGGCTAAGACATAGCAATTCATGATGTTACTTAGTCTGCAGAACCATAGTGAAAGTGTGCTCCAGCTGAGATATGCTTACTAGTGATTTTAGCAAAGAAACTTCCAGACATAATTGCAGAGAGATATATGACTACACTAGTAACAAACTGGAATTTTATTGAAGACTACCATGTATGCTACCAGTAGTCATATACCATGTTAAGACTTTTATCCACTGTATTACAGTAGGCCCTGTCCCTTTGCAGGGAAAATGTATATGCTGTGCCTGGGTCAAAACTGTTAGTAAAAATACATATTTTCTGAAGATTAGATTTTCTTTTTCCTTCAAAATTAGGTACCTTAGGATACTCTCTCAGTCTGTATGTGCATTCTTCATATTTTCTTTATTCACTTGGGACTCTCCCATTTCCTTGCAAGTTTTCCTGGAGATGCATCAGCTATTAAAATGGTAAACAGTAGTGCTGAGCTTTCAATATAACAGAAATCCTTGAATACCCAAGAGGGGATTATCCCATTTCTTTTTCATGATCACAATTCAGTCAGGGGATGAACTTGTAAGTGCTCCAGGTTTATTCCACCTTGTTTCCAGCTTGCCAGGCAGTGTTCAAATGATGCATTTATTGCTCCACCTAGTGATCGCACCAAATATATCCACGGACTGGAAGGATTCCTCAGCCGAGGAGACAACTGCAGCTCCTGGGGCTCCAGGACTGTGAGGGTCACAAGAGGATGGTTAGCTGTTTAGCTGCTCTGAGCTGCACAGAACCACAAAGGCAAGCCATTTATTTTTCCAGAGATCACTTCTGGATAGCATACAAAGGGTCTGCACAAAGGCTAGTGATAAGTGATGAATCTAACGCTAAGCTGCATGAAGTTGAAAAGTCTTCATTTCATCCCAGTATGGGATGCAAGTGATTTTTGAGGTTTTAAGAGACAGAGAACTGTTTCCTGTGCAGTACGACTTGATTAGACTTGCCTTGCTGTCTGAGCTTCTTCTAGAGTTTCTGGACATCTTTCTCCAACCCTAAAGACCACTCCTCTGACTCATAACAGCTAATTCAAAGCCTGTCACTGTGCAGGTCTCAATAGAAACCTTGACTATTACAGTGTGGTTAAACTAGCACAGTCCTAAAGGCCTGCTCAGCCTTGAGGTGACTTCTGACTCCTTCTAGGACCCTTGGTTTCCTCAAGCAAAAGGTGATTGCTAATGAAATGTGATAGGCTCATACACAAACTGGGGATCCAGCTTTTCCAGGGTGTTAATAGACCTCTTTTACTTCAGGAAGAAATCTGATGGCTGTGTCTAGCCCGAGTAGTTGAATGTCTCCATATGCTGTTTTTTTTTTTTTTCCTGTTGTTTGAAAACACCAGATAATTGTAAAATTCAGTTTGATTTCAGTTGGTGATTCCAAGGGCTTGTGTGCATCCATGAAAATAAGACCCAGCCTCAAGAAACATATAGTTTTTAAAATGTGTCATGTTGCACATGAAGATGGTAGTATGGATGAGGTAGGTGACACTTTTTACTCAAGAGATAGTACTTTGTTCCCTTACAACTTCTGCACACCAAGAAATTTGAATTCATATTGCTTGTCCTGGTTCAGTAATAATACCCAGCTTCTGATGCTTAAACCAGCTGATCTTGGGCATCCTCCTCTTTAAAAAATCTTCTGCACTCCTTCTGATATTTTTAAGCATGTATAATGTTTGTGCCAGAAGGAAATAGCCAATCCTCCCAGAGCATTCTTGCTTTTTGTACGCACACAAAGAAAGGGAAAGTTCAGGAGTTACCTTCTACTTATAAACTTGAACTCTCCACTCAGTTCAGGTTTAATTTTCCGTCAAAAAGGAAGCCAAAGCTCTATCTTTTCAAGACCTTTTTTATAAAGTTTGTGTGTCTAAGGAATTATTGACTGTTTCTGGATGGCTCTGCAGCTTTCCATCTGTGCTATCCAACCCACCATCTGTGCATAAATGGAAATATAAATCATTGTCTATCTCCAATCCATAAGGCTGCACCAAATACAGTGTTTCAAAACATAAAGTTCATATTCAAACCAGGCTAGTTATTCTGTGTTTCAAAGCAGTAGTGGAGAAGTACAGTTTTAAAAGGCTTTCCTTCTTACAACTTGAAGAAAAGGAAGGCTTGTATTGCAAACAAGGTCATCTTAAGTGACTCCTGTGTCAGTGTCTCAGAAAAGAGAATAAAGCATCTGCTGCTGCAGTACTGAGAAATGCCAGTATTATTCCATTTCTTAACATAGAAGAAAATCATTGCTGATGGATTTTAGAATAACAATGGAAATGAAGTGTAATTTTAAACAGTAATCTAAATTCTAATTGTAAGAGAAACCCCAAAGCATTCTCAAACTTGCACGTCATTGTAATATGCTGCTGTTGTTCCAGGCTAATTAATGCAAATCAGTTATCTAACTACAATGAATAAAGAATATCATTAAGTGTTCAAAAGACCATGAATAACTGGTATGAAAGGCTCAGAGCAAATACTAGGTCTAAGATTAATGTTTCCAGGGAGACAACCATCTTGATGTACAAGCATCTTGAGAACTACTTAATATAAAAACTTTCTGGATATTTTCAGTTCTGTTCCCAAAGTCATCTTGGCAATGTCTTGGTTCAGGTCAAGTAACTGAAAAGGATTAATGGTAAAATTTGAAAAAGCAAAAGCAGATGAAGATGCAGAGATCTATTTTAATAGTAATAACCAAATTGGGGGTGGGCTATTCCATTCAGTTTGCAAAGACAACCAGTGCCCTGTTAACCTGTGCCCCAGTCAAGGAGCTCTATACAGAGCAGAGCATGGCAAATTTTATCAATAATTTCACTATTACTGCTCCGTCTGCAGTAAAGGCTAGAGATTTCTGGAGTTGCTCTGTATGCAGCAAATCTCTCTTTATGTTCTCAAATCTCACAGGTGGATGAAGTAGTGAATACCTATATAACTGACTCTGCTGTTACAGGTTCTATTTAAAATCAAATCCTCATACTCTCTTAAAATAGGCAGCTGCTCATTCCTTGCAAACAATGTGTTTGTACTCTTTAATTACTTAACTGAGTGAATTATAATCCTAGTGCCTTCATGGTGGTGTTTAAACGCACTATTCTGATAAAATTTCTGCAACAGCATATCTGTGCAAAACAGTAAATGGCTTAAGCTTATTTCTAATAGTCTTATTTTTCCAAACACTGAAGGATGCAACATACTTTATCACTTAAGTGTACTGCTTAAGTAATGCATACTTAAGGTTCATTTAATTACAGCCTTTTCTGTTTTCCCGATTAAGTTCTTTACAATGTGACTTTTCTTTTTTTTGGGGGGGGGGGGCAATATGTGAAAACTTAAGTGTGAAACTGTCCATTGATGCTGGGATAAATAAAATCTTATATTGCACCCGCTTTCTGCTGCATCAAAAGGAAAAAAATACAGCTGAATCCAGGTCACTGAAAACTTTCCCCATAAAGAAAACTGTTACTCTGAGGACTCGTTGCATTTCTTTTAGCAAAGGCCCTGACTAGCAAAGTGTTTGTGTAACTGTGTTCACAGTAAAGTTGCTCAGAGGAACTTCTTGCCTATGTGTGTCTTCAAGTGTCAGTCTGTGGCAAAGGAAACTGCAGAAGTTAGGCAAAATAAAATCAGTTGATGGCTATCTAAAGGGACTTGCAGAGAAAGGGGGAGTAGGAGTTCTTTAGTATATTCTGAAGTACAGGTATGACTTTCCACAAGTATCGAGTAAGTGAAATCAGGATGAAAATGTTGCATTGTGCCAAGCAAAAAACACCCAAGAAGACAGAGTAGCTGTTGTTTGACAGAATAAGGTTTGGATAGGAATGCTTTTTGGGTAAAAACTTTCTCTTGACAAGTAAATTTTATGTTATAAAGCCTGCTTGCTATGTAGTTGTCTCATGGCAAGCAGACTGAGCCAGGCTCCACAAAAGGTTCTTTAGAAGTCATCAACACATTATAATAAAAATTGAGTCCTCAGACTCAAATTCAGTTATACCCACCGTAACCTGAAATCAGAATCTGATGCAAAACCATGCAGTTTTTCATCAATGCTATGGACAGACAGGTTCTTGGGAAGGCTTTTACTTGTTCTGCAGTCTTCCACTAAGGCCCTGCAAGCTGGATATTGTGTAATTGTAAAAGCAATAATCATCCCCATCCAAAGGTGGTTGGTTGCAGTTCATTACAATACAAATAGCCACATAGGAAATGAAGGAAACATTAAGTTAGGTCTTATTTGTGGGAAACTGTGGTATAAATGGATCAGGTGTAACCCATGGACACAAAGAACTAGGAACCTGAACTGAAGCTTGAGCTAGAATTTAATTTGGCATAGAGCATCTGTCACAGGAGTGTATCCTGGTTTATAAATTCCTCCCTTCCCAGATGTATTACAGTAAGTCTTTTCAGCCAGAAAGCAGGCAGCAAAGTCTGGCCAACTCAGCAGCACCTGCTTCTCACCAATTCTCTCCTCTTTCTGGATGATTGCTTTCCTGGATATGCCTGCTTCCAGACTGGATATGAGTTCTGAGTTTCCCTTCCCTCTGTCATCTTCAGGAAAAAAAGATGAGTTAATCTTTTCTCCCTAGGCCAGTGGCCTGAAAATTAATTTATCACAGCATCTCCAAAATGAAATATCTTGTACACCATTTCCTAATATGAATTTCAGGGTACTGAGAGACTTTGCAGTCATACTTTATTATAGAAGCACAATTTTCATGGATGTGAGAATTATCTTACCCTACTGACAGGTGCTTCTGAGAGCAGAAATTACTGCAGTGCTGATTGCAGAGAGAAATGAATATACTGCATTTCAGCAGAAAGCTGTTTCTGCGGGAAAATACTTGATCCCTGACAAAGCAAGTTGAGCTGGAAAATTGTTTATGTCAGCAATTAACTTACATCTTTCTAGAGGCTCTGTAGAAGGAAGGATGAAAAAGGCAAAAATTTCAAGTAAGAGTCTTTTGGTACAGCCCACATTCTTTTAGCATCCAATCTCAGACAAGAAAGGCATGTGGAAACACTGTTAATTTTGCCTTGTTGGCCTTCCATAATGCTTCTGACCTGAAGACAGCAGAAGGGAAGCTTACAGACCACACAACGAGCTTAGAAATGCCCCAGATGTGTACTCTGGGTGCACTGCCCAGACTCTAATACCATCACAGGAGGTATCAGCTGTTGCAGAACCCTTCTTGACCTGAAAGAAGGTTCCTCCTGTCTGATCTTCTGAGAAGGAGCCAGTCTGATCCAGTGATCCTGAACAGACTGGGGACCAGCTAAAGACCCTTTTTTTCAGGTAAATTTATGGCAAGGTTGAAATTAAAGGTTTTTTTCATTCCATCAGAAAGTAAATTGATTATCTAATTGCTTCACTTTGAAAGGTTTTTTACTTGTGTGTGAGTAAAAAGTGTCTCGAGTTGCTACATTAGTTATAAATTCTGAAAGTGTTACTCAAGGACACTTGTTTTGTCCATTTGCTTCAATACCATTTTCTTGATCTCATTCCAGAACTTTAGATTTGCTCCACTTCTAAGCATTTTGGTAATGTGTGTGCCTAGCTATGAAAGAAAAGCATGCTGTCGATCACAAAAACAGACATTTATTCTTTGGTGGAATCTTTTAAGGTATAAAACAGATGACTCCGGACAATGAGGTATTTCCCCAAGAAAGGGCAATAACCTTACTGGCTTTGCGGTTCAGACCCCCGTGTCTTCTCTGAGTGCTGATCTGTGGTGATGCTAACTGCTCAGAGCATCAAGACAAAAGCTGTTTTGATTGATGCTTTATTTTGAAAGGATGGTTTGGGGAAGGGAAAAAGAGCGAAGACAGAAGTGGGGTTTTATGTTTGCTCTGAAACACAGATAAAATATTGTTAAAATACTGCAATGAAAAAATTGCATGTTCTTGTGCCAGACAGAGGTCAAGCCATCTTTCTTCCTTCATTAAGAAAAGCACAGAAGAGGGAGACTGATTTGACAGCAAACTTCTTAAGGCATGTGATTGTTCTGTAAGGATCATTCCTCGGGACAAGTAAATTACACACTAAAAAGCAATGGGCCCACACTCTTGTCAAATCTCACAACATAATTAGGGCCGATTTCTTTAAAACTGTCTCTCCTCTCCACAGCTTTTAAGGAAAGTGCCTCCAACAGCTCAGGTAAACAGGAATTCCCTTGATCTATATGCAGTTTTACCACCTTAGTCTGTGTTTGGAGGGGCTAGGCAGTCTTCCAGCATTTCTATCAGGAGATAGGTTCTTGAGCAAGGGTCCAATATGATAAATAAAGTCTGTATATGTATAAATCTCGATCATCTAGATCGGGTGGCGGGGTTAACCCACCACACTCATAAGCAAGAGCTCACAAGGACTGACAGGGTATCTTTCCTCTTGTAGGCAGAAACACGGGCAGGACAACTGGCTCAGCAGCACCAACTTTTCCCCCCGTTCTTTCCTTCCAGGTATCCCTTGAGGGTTGTCTGCCTCGCTGCACTGTGCTACATGACCAGGAACCTTCACATTTCCACTTGTTAATTGCTTAATTGGCAGCAACTGGAGCATTTAACCTTTTCTGTCCTGTCAGTGGCCATCACAGACTTCCTGACCATTTATTAAGACTACAACACACCGTCCAAAGCAAAATAGACAAGTTAGAGAAACACAAAAGAGAGATGGTTGTGGGAAACACATGGGGAAAGAAAGACCTTAAACTGTCATAGCCCAGCAAGTAAACAATTTGCCTTTTTTTCTACAGATTTTCAGAGAATTTGTTGAAGTGTTGTCATGGTGGACTTCAATTTTAAAAATAACTTTACTTCTGTTCTTAACGTGCCAATCTGTATTGTTGGGAACTTAATGTTCAAAACTGTTTATATATGGAAAACTGGTTGTTCTCAGACATCAGACCTCTAACAATTTTAACTGAAATTCTGCAATCGGCCTTTAACCCTTCCCATGCTGCCCTGCCAGCAGGAGGCTGGGGGTACATGAGAAGCTGGAGGGGACAGAACCAGGACAGCTGACCTGAACTGGCCAAAGGGATGTCCCACACCATGTGGCCTCATGCGGAACAATAAAACTGAGGGGGCTGGCTGGGGGGGCAGCTGCTGCTCAGGGACGGGCTGGGCATCGGTTAGTGGGTGGTGAGCAATTGTGCTGTGCATCACTTGTATATTTTTATTACTATCATTATTATTTTCCCTTCCTTTTCTGTCCTATTCAACTGTCTTTATCTCAACCCACAAATATTACCTTTTTTCCCCAATTATCTCCCCCATCCCACCAGGAGGGAGGGCACAAACAGCTGTGTGGTGCGTGGCTGCCTGCCAGGTTAAACCACAACAAACTCAAAAAAAGTTTTCTTTAAAACTCCATTGCATTTGGCCCCTACCTCGGGCTCATTTTACATCATTTGTATTTTCTTAACTTGGGCAAATTTCACTTCTTGTTTATCTGCATGATAAATCTTAAGGGCAAACATTGATGCAGAGTTCTTTGTGGCTGGAAATTTTCTACTACATTAAAGAGGCTGGTTATTCTGTTCTCCTTTTATTTCCAAAGGATAAATAGAGTTTAATCACAACATGAACCTGGAAATGTGTTTGCAGCCTTTCAGATAATTAGGACAGTAGAAACAGTGACACGCACTTCTCTCTCCACCTAGTGGGAAATATGCAAGATGCTTTTAACTGTGTTAGTGAAGCCTCCAGCTCCATCAGCACAGGCACCTGTGGCAAGAAGATGGGCATTTACGGGACTCCCTGCAAGTGGAGCAGAAGTCTCTCTTGTTCAGCTGCCTGGAGGTACGCTGTTTCAAGCAAACAGGACAAGTTTGATTTTGAGGTTAAAGATAACCGATTCAGGTCTGCTGTCACAGAAATGCTCTACCAAGTTCTTCTCTTGCTTCTCAAAAGTATCTTCTAGTTGAAAATGGAATTGATGCCCCCGGCCCCAAGGCAGTTGTGGATGCATCCTATCAAGACTATAGGGAGTTACTTTCTTACCACAGGCAATGACATAAGGCAATGAATGCTCTAAATTGGGATTCCTACCAAAAAAAGGTTTACATGGCACATGTGTATCACAGAGAGGAGAGCTATAAGCAGGGGTCAGTGTGACTGCATCACAGATCACCAGTAAGAAAAGTGAAGCAAGGAGAAAACCAGCAGGCCTAGGGCTAAATATTGAGCTATTGATCAAAGCAGAAAAAAGGTTTTATATTTTGCTTTGCATTTCTGTTTCAGAAGAGGAGTGGGGGGTGGGAACAGAGGCATTTCTTACCAATACCACTTTCAGTAACTACTGGTTACTTACACGAAAAATCACTGTGGGAAGCGACCTGTGTCATGGTGGTTATCAGACTGCATGATAAAAATGCTGCACTCTGCCTTAACACCTAAAATAAAATAAAAAAATTGTTCTTGCAAATAAGTATAACTAGTTTACTCTTATGCTTTAATCATCCTAGTAACAGTGCAATAATTCTTGCCTAAAAAAGGATTAAGCTAAAACGGTATGAATTCAAATGACTGTTTCTTACTGAGAAGAGAGGTAGCCACCATGTGACTTCAAACGACATCTACTTGAATTCTAAGTCAGTGTAACAACATTTAAAAAGTAGGCACAATCCTGTTCTATTCTGTATCAAAAGAAGATTCTACTGCAAATATTCATTTTTGTAAAGAAATATTTGAAAATGGTAATCAAGTCAATATTGACTGAATGTCATCCTGAAACCATGCTAATCCTTCCCACACTTTTTCATTATGGAAGCATATTCTGAGACAAAGTTGACATTTTTCAGCGCACTGAGAAGTAAAAAAGTAGCCAAATAGAATTATATACTGCAAACATTGTACAGGATGCTAAACTGATCTTTTAATTTGACTTCACGTTCATACTTAATGCAGTATGACCTCCATGAATAATTTGTCTTAATCTGCTGTAAAATTCTCACTGTTGCACCTGCTACACCCAGACTACAAAAAATATGTATTGTGAAGTCAACCCTTCTGAACAGGCATATGGAAAGACTACATTACTTTCTTTTCTGGAAATTAAAGAAAAAACTGTTTTGCTTTTTTGTTAGTATTTTTCTGCATGGAGTAAAGGTAGCTGACTATTGACACATATGATGGATGCCACTGGCACTACTGCTAGGCAGTATCAGTGCACAAAAGCTACAACAGACACCTAGTTAGACTTGCCAATACTTATGTTCTTAATTTTGTTTATTTTCCGATTTTGCTGGAAAAAGCTGCCATCCAAGCTTCACTTGTAACCTGGTCCTACTCCTCATGCTGAACACCGGTTTTGTGGAGCCTATATTCTTCCCCCAGATTGTGACTCATTTTATCAACAACCTGGGCTCCAGCACGTACTTGTATTAACCAGTTCAGAACTTAAAAGTGACTCCTATAGGTTGCACCCAATCCTGCAATACAGGAGTGCTCAAAAGCTCTGAGACAGTCTAGGAAACTGTATGGAGCAAGCTTGAGCAGTGCACTGGGCTGGCCTGCGCTGGCTGCCAGGTGCCCACCCAGCCCCTCTCTCACTGCCCCTCCTCAGCAGGACAGGGAGAAAGTGAGGTGGAAGAGCTGATCGGAGGCCAAAATAAATGCAAGGAGATCACTTACCAGTTACCATCACAGGCGAGCATGACATACGGAAAATTAATTTATTGCCAATTAGAGTAGGATGGTGAGAAACAAAGAAAAAACTAACATACCTTTCCTCCACCTCTCCTTTTTTCCCCTGTATCAACTTCCTCTCTTCATTCCCAACCCCTCTGCCTCCTCCCCACATCCTGAGCAGTGCAGGGGCTGGAGCCAGTCCGTAACAGCCCCTCTCTGCCACCCCTTCCTCCTCACACCCTGCCCTGCTCCAGCGCGGGGCCTTCCCAGGGGCTGAGGGAGATCCCTGCTCCAGCGCGGTCTCCTGCCCAGGGGCCGCAGGGGGATCCCTGCTCCGGCGCCTGGAGCCCCTCCTGCCCTCCTCCTCCTCTGCCCCGGGTGCCGGCAGGGCTGTTTCTGCCCCTTGTTCCTGGCTGCCGGGCAGCGTTTTGCCCTCTCTTGCCCAGGCTGTCCCCGAGGCGCCCACCCGTGGCTGCTGGGCCCGGCCGTGCCCTGCGGTGGGGCCGTTGGAGCCGGCTGGAACCGGCTGTGGCCTGCACCGGGCAGCCTCACCTCATGGCCTCGCCTCACGCAGCAGACCTGCTGCGGCTTCTGCTTCAGACCCTGAAGCAGAATAGCACAGGCCGCCAGACAGAACTATGCTACAGCACCTTTCTGGGCTTGACAGTACTCTATAGCACAGATGTACCCCTGGCACCTGCAATCCAATGCTTCTTTAGTTCTTCACAACCTTATCCAAAGCCCAACAAAGAGCATCTCTTTGACACATCTACGCACACACCCTCTTCACACCAGCAGTACATGATCTGACTCCCTTAGTTTCTGTACATGACATATACTCTTTGTAATTCATGAAGTACTAAGGAGCCATGTCTTTGTGACAGAATGCATAAGCAAGAAAAAAAATGGGCCTGCGGTCATGGAATTTATTTTAATAGAAGAAATATTTTAAAACAATTATGTATTTACAATCTATCATCTAGTCATTTATATCAACAGCAGAAATAGTAAAAAATGTAAAAGTGCATGAAGTCTCTCTCTGTAGAGCAACTACTAGTGTTTATAAATGACCAATTTTATAAGAAATTACAAGCAAAAATGAATAACAAAAAACTCCACAATATTCTAGGTAAAATTTTCTCTTTCCCATTTCAGTTTCATCTCCAACTAAATCCTGCTGTTTTGTTGTTGTTGTTCTGGAAGTGGCAGTTTTCTCTAGAACTAGACTGCTTTTCAAATTAAATGGTTCTAAAATTTACTTTCCAAGTGGGATTAATGAAGTGAGTGAAAACCTGGTACAGAAGGCTCTGCTGCTGACTTCAGTGAAGTTCAATTTTTGTTTCTGAAAAAAACATCAAGTCCTTGAAGGATTCAATAGATAAAAGCATGCACATACATGTACTTTTTATCCTTAAAGTATGTAAAAACAATAGAGCTTTAAAAATAAAAAGTCAATGTCTGTATATTAGGAATATTATCTGAGTCACCAATGAAATACTCTAGGGTAAAAAGAGACAATATCAATGCAGAGTATAAATATAAACAATATTCTGTGGGTAGGCAGAAGCCGTAAGCTGCTCTAGAAAAATGTAAGGGGGGTGCTAAAGCACAGCAGTTAGGTAAGATCACTATGCAAACCTAAGGTTTTAGTGACATTATTGAGGTTATTTTTAACAAAGTACAATGCAACTCAGGAACACATCTGTTACTCACTGAACTCCATCAAAAAAGTTTAAGTTTATAAAAGAAATCCGTTTATTTTTAAAGTTACTTTTTTTTTTTTTTTTTTTACAAACATATTTAGAGAAATCAGGTGAAAAAATACATTCTGCGGACAAATAATAGTTTCTTTCATCAATTTCAAGAATAAGCAAGACAGTAAAAATAACAATCACAGAACTAATCTGAACAATACCAAATAGGTAACAGTTCAGATGCAGCTGACTTAGAGAAAGCAGTGCAACTTAAAGCTAGCTCTTGGTCAGCTTGGGTTCTAGTGCCACCTGCTGAAATAACAGCGTTTTTTCCCTTGCAACCACAGCTAATATGCAATTTAAATTAATCTACTGCATTAGAGAGCAATATATGAAGAAAGATCACAAAGAAGATGAGTTGCTTGAATAATCTAAGTGCACATCCAGAGTTCCATACACCAAACCTAGTAAACTGAGAACCTTCTCTTGAATGATGTCAACCTGCTCTGAAGGGCAGTAGTCATCCAAACTTGATCTGTAACAAAGATTTGAAAAAAGGATGAGGGAGTATAGATATCATTATCTTGCATTCTTGTAATGCTTTGTATCAAGGGTACTGAGCTACTTTCAAACTGTGGTAACTTCTGCCTCCCACTATCTCTTCAAAGCATACTACTGTGCTTTTCCTCACTGCTTTCAACAGTTGCAGTTTGCCTGAAGTTGAATAGAAAGCTTGCAGCAGATCAGAAACATGACTATTCTTCCAATTCTACTCTCTTCCTGACTCCAACACAACACATTGCCAGTCAGAATTCAAGCAAATGATCTGATTAAAGCACTGGTGGAAAGGTATACTGAAAAATTCAATTATTGCTACTAGTTAAAATGGGTAGGAAAACTTGAAAAAAAAAATCTACATAATTCCTGGGATATAACATTATTTACCACAAACAGTTACTGGTAAAAAAAAAAAAAAGCAGAGCTACAATTGTAGGATTTTAGATCTGTCAAGACCTACATAAATGATTCTGTATTTCCTCTGCAACAGTGCATAACAACTCTGTGGCTGGCACAGGAAATACAGCTTTCTTTTATTGTAGGTAGTAGCCATGCTATTTGTTGTTGACAAAAACTTCATGTCAGATTTTGTTGCTGCCTGTACTTCTAGGGCATACTTGGTATTCTTAGTGAGTAAATTGCAATAATTTGTCAACAGATACACTGTGGTCTTCAAATCAAGTTCTCCCAGAACAGGATAGGACCACGGCCCCAACTCCATTCTGTTCTCCCAGATAATTCACTTACAGTCCTGGGAGCATAATTTTTACCCTATACAAAGCTTCATTAGAGCTTTGTAGAATATAAAAACCTTTCAGACTATTAGATGAAAACCTGTCCCAATTCCATCAGAAATTTCACTGACAACAGAAATCTGTACTGCAATGAATCGTAGAGCAAGAAAGTAAGGAAGGCATAATTTCAGTCCATGCAGATTTGTCCAAACTAGCTTTACTTTAACTGGCTTAACAGAAGTAGTTAGAATAGTATGAACCACAGTGACAGCTATCCACTGTAACATACACAAGGCCTCATCATAGGCTTTATACAGCCTGTGCTGAAGCTTGTAAAGTCATCATGTTTTCACTGCTGTTGAAATCTGTGCTGGCCCCTCTAACGCCCAGTAAAACTGGCCATCAGCACAGAAACCTCCCTTAGCAGTATACTTACAGCCTTATGATTAATGCTTTCAAATGTCAATTTTCACTACACTAAGATTTCCAATTGAAGACAGAATTTCTTTTTAAGATATGTTAACCAATGCTGTATTTATAGAATGATTTAGCTTTGTAAGCACAGTCTGAATGTTTTAGAGTAAAAGTCTACACAGTCTTACCGAGCAATCGTCACAAGCGTAGGCTTAGGCATATTTTTCAGTAGAACTTTAATGGATTGTATGAAGCCTTCAATCTCCTCTTCTGTGCTAACATGGTGGGGAAGCTCCATATAATCACAGGTCAGACCAGCCTGGTGGACCTACATGTAAATTAAAGAGATTTTTATTTCTGTTGACAAATTATTGATATGGCTTATCTGTGTAACAAGTCTGTAAGTTACTATCCCTAGCCCACCAGGTAACTTACACATCTTCAGTACTACTGCCTGAAGTAGTACTGGTACTACTAGTACTTAAAAGTAAAATAAAATCCAGAGTTTATATGGATAGTTTCATTATCTCCAGTACAATGTACCTCTCCTATGAATTCAGAATATGCGGCAGTCCTTGGAGACGACAGGTCTGATCTTTTAGAAATAGGTACTTTAAGTTCTGTAAAGTGTATTAACAGACCCTGGTGAACTGAAACCTTACTTCAAAAGAAGCAGCTTGAGACATGAGAGTCCTGGAAGATCATATTAATGTTGTATAAATATAGACAAGCAGAGTAAAATTCCAAAAGCTTTAAAAAAAAGCTGGCCTAAGCAATAACATGTTAAAAAAAGAAAACTATTAAAATCCCATGAAGTTCTGAGTCAAGAAGCAAGTCTAAAATTAAACACCATTTTTTCCCTCCCTGTTAAAGCTATGCTTTTGAAGTTACCTACTTTCTGCTCCTTTCCACAGTGACCTACCATTTCATAATCTGGGCTCTCCATCCTGGTTTTCAAACTGTGAACTAGTTGAACAAGGGGCTTCATTCTGGAGTAAAAAATACAACCAAAACTTGTTATGTAAGCAGTTGGAAACAGATACATTTAACTTAAGTTAAAAAACAAACAAACAAAGTAGAAGTTATGTTGCCCCTCTGTGTCATCTTGCACCTGAGAAAAATGGAGAGTATCAGTACTATTGTGCTGTTTCACCAGGTCTTCCTCAGGAAACCCCTATATTCATACCTACCCTTTGCAAGACCTCTTTGTCTTTCTTTTAGGGCAGACCTAGAGTGAAGCTGTTGTAGCTTAAAAGTTGTATTAACTTGATAAGAAATGCTTGTGGTCATTGTTACACAGGTCTGGCAGTAACTGTTTATTTTGTCAGGGAAAATGAGTAATCTTCCTATTAAGGGAAACCTTGGACTTTCGCTCAGTTTCTTTTCAGAAGAAAAGATTTATTTAAAAGCACAGCAGATGCTGCTGAAACGCTTTGTGGATGCTCTCACTCAGGTACAGCCTTTCACTCATTTCCATTTTTCCACAGAAAGCAGAGCCTTCTATAGCACTAAAGAAGGCCTTCTCTATACTCCCTGTAGTTTGTTGCTTTTTTTTGAGAGTTCTGCTTCACACAGATCACTAAATTTTTAAGTGACCAAACCTGCCTCCCCCCAGAGAGGACAGAATTTGCATGAAGCTGTATAAGGCTGATCTTGGAAAGTTTTCCATGGCACCGAAGAAAGACTCCTTTAACTTTTGCTTTGTCTGACTTTCTCCTCTAGAAGTTAAGAAAAAATGGTAGCCTTACATAGACCCTATCCAGCTTCCCACCTTTTCTGTTAGCAAAGTGCTGGGCTAATCAGTACCCAAGCAACTGTTTGCACTGTAGAACTAAGGAAAGCAGACTGCAGGCTTAAGTTCTTAGGTGTAAATCTAAGACATGTCTTACACAGACTAAACGATACAGTTAATGCTTCTGGCCTTAAGAAAAAAGTTTAGACAAAGCAGAATGTGAATATACAGGTCCACAAGTATTCTTTCATTTAAAACTGAAATATACAGATAAGTATTGCATATTTTTCAGGAAACTAATTCGAAATCACATCCTTTTGACTCAGCTTACCAGCCTATTGTACATAGTATTTTTTCCCCTTCAGCGTTATTCTGATAGAAGACTTTCTTCAGAGCTATGACCCTGTTTGCACTGCTGACTCTTTAAAGACAATCCACCAGGATAAGTCTGGAGGTCTCTTGCAGCACTGCTTCTGCAATAGGTCAGGAATGAGAGCCTTGTCTACTGTGCTCCAGAACGGCTCCCAGGAAAGGAGAGGTGGCCGGAAAGAAACCTTACTGGCACTGGTAAACCATTTCTTTTTTGCAGTAGACAGCTGAATCTCAAATAGAAAGGGGAGGAAGGTTCTAACGTAGCAAGTTCCACAGAAGAATCAAAACCTACCCATACTAGTATAGAAAAGGTAAAGATCTTTCAGAAAAGGAGACCACTCAAGTAGCTTTAGCAGAAAAGAGCTTGATCCAAAGGAAGCAACAACAGGCTTACTTATCTGAAATTTCATTATTTCAACTTACTTAAACTTAGTAAGCTGACCAAGAAGGGTTCCAATATGACGGGAATAAGGAAGAACACTTTACTGTTAACTGCATCACCAGTTCACGAGGATTCTTCTCCAAAGGCTATGGGAATAAACCAACGGCAGGAGGGTTTTAAGCCATTTAGAGATCTCCTACCCAGGATATGAAGCCCACTTCTGTAGGGTCTCTTCATCATCACTGTCACACAAATCTGCAAATGCTTCTTCCAGATCTTCTAGCTGATGAACACGGTTTTCAACACAATCCACCAAGCCTTCCTTTAAATATACACATATAAAAAAATGTTAGGAAAAAAGAGGCAAGAATGATTTTCCTAGCTAAATCTTGGCTTACACTACCAGTCAAACTTTGAAATGATTAATCAGGTGTACGTGGGGAAACAGAAACAACTGGTTTATTGCTACAGAACATCTTTACAAGATGATCAGAATGAACACCTGCAGAAATTGGTACCTTCAGAAAAAAACAGCTCTTTGCTTTGTCTTTCCTACAGCATATAAAAAGCCACATCCATATTCTGGCAGAATACACAAAGAGCAAAGAGTAGAGCAAAGAAACTGTACATGACTATTGCTGGATTTGTTTATATAGCACTGAAATGCTGCAGTATTTGATTAATTTAATATGAATGCACAGGAACTCAGATGAGCGCAAGCTTTGTATTCTCCTTTCATTATAACAATGTATTTTTTTTAAATTTTAAAAAAATAATATTACTAAATCAAATGCATTTTCAGGAAAAAAATACAAAATATACTATTTGATTGAAGTTTTTTCAGCTCTGCACACCTGAAAGAATTTGGGATTAATTTAAAATGGTTGTTTTGGCTCTGATCCTGCAAAAGTTTATGCACTTTCTTAAAATGTTCAGAACACATGAAGAAGCAATCTTCTCTAAGTAAGGGAGGCTACATACATGCACGCATACAGTTGTGCATGTAAATATTTGCAGAGAGAGGTCCTATATAGCATATCAAATGAAAAGCAATGCTTAGCATATTTGGTATAAAAGATACTCAGTGCAGTGGTGTGTGAAGGAAAATTATTAAAAAGCACATTGGTATAAATGGCTAACTATTAAGAACACAGTGGGTTCCTTTTACGATCCTGCTGACTGTATCATATAATAGATGCTGCTTCTTTTGGCCAACGATGTCAGCTTCGGGCTAAATTAAGAATAGCTGAGGGTACCAGCCATTCATGAAGTACACCTTTATGTTCCTGGGGTATGAATAAGACATCTTCCTATACAGCACGAGTAACTAACCTTAAAGATATATCCAATCCCTATCTATACTACTTAAAAAAAAAAAAAAAAAGAAAAACAAAAGAAAAACAAAAACCCCAACGCTTACCTTGCACTATAATAGAAATGTACATCTAACTGTACTTTGGAATTATGAAAAGGTTAAGAGACCAGCTATCTATCTAGAATATTTTCTGAGTTTTAGAGAAACTCCAAGTTCACTAGTTTTCTACATTCAAACCCTTTAAGTTAATTGTCTCACTACAAAACAATCCATGAACCTGGGGGTTTACGTTGTTAAGTTCTGTACCTACCCATTACTCGCTTTCTGCTAACCCCTTCAGTTGCCTCCTATAAATTTTTTATCTTACATAAGTAAGTTATGCCCTGAAATCACATTGGGAACTTGATCACAAGCCTCCTCCCCTTTCACATTTTTATACCTTTTAAAAAGGTACCTGTTTTTACCACACTCTTGCAGATTGGCTAATAAATATGAAAATCAATTTGACAATCTTCCACACATCTCCATTTCTTTATCCATGCAAACTAATTAGGATTTATTAAACTGTGATTATTATATGTATTGACTCTCTCTGTAACAGTCTTCAGATGAGATTATGAAAGCAAAGGTAAGCCTTGTTTAGGAATTATGTGGTGTAATGACCATTAATATGACCGTCTCCACGGTTTGAGCTCAGGGCTGAACAACCATTTGGCAGCTGCAGCAGGTGTACATTTCCATGATTCAGGAACACACAACATGAAATGAAAACACAAATGGAAAGTACATTACAGTAGCACAACACTGTCCCTTCCACATCTAAATAAAAATGTAAAATACCAATTAGATATTTAGCACAACTCTCACTATCAAGTAAGAGCAACCAGGGCAAGGAAAAGGAAANGGGGAAGGATCCTGTTGTACCTTAAAAAGAAAGGCTACAGATGACTATGTTTTCATTTCTATCTTGTCAATTACTATTTGTTTACAGAAATTAATTTTTACACTCATGCTAAATATTTACGTGGTTACATGTTTAACTGAAATGCTTAATAGAAAAAATTACTAAGACACTGTTGATTAATGTTCAGCACGCTGCATAGCTTAATTGGCGACCACTTCATTAAGCACCTTTCATAGGTTCCTTCCTTATCATAATTCATTTTTATTGCATAAATTATTCCACACAATGTATCCGACAAAGAAATACCATACCTCTGTGGCATTTCTATGAGGCTTCTTGAAATTGTACAACTCTTGTAAGAGCTCATATTCTGTCTTTGAAAAAGAAAGAGAGGCAAAAGTTAGTCTCTTCAAACAAGAACCAAAAACTTCAAAGCCCACCATCTTTAAGAAAAAAAAACACCACACACTTGAACACAATAACTTCTCTACTCCAATACTGCAGACAAATCCCTATAAATGCAGGTAAGAAGCTGTGAGGCTTGAGAGAGCACTACTTCACAGCCTCAGCCAAACATTTTAAAACTGCGAAGCTTTAAACCTGACTTCAGTAACACAGCTTTATAAATTACGTATTTACAGGTTCTGTTGATTAAACAGTCTCTGAAATTAAACAACTATTTTGCTGAACTGAGGTCCCAATAAGTTCATGAGTAAGAGTAAGATAACAGATTTAGGCAGATAAAAACAGGAGATTATGATTTTAAAGGAAAACCAGACAGGTAAAGGCTTCAGGCTGGTTGACCAACAAGTTCATGAGTAATCTTATTACAGGGGCTTGTCAGCCCTACTCCTTGATAATATTCAGATTTCTTTAATCAGTGATAAACAGATCTAATTTACTTAACAGCATTGAAAAGGTGAACATAGGAATTTTTCAGGAGTAGAGGGAGAAAGAAAGGGTAGACTAAGAGACCACTGAATTTTACAGTAATATAAAGCATCTTTAGTGCAATGTTTTGGATTTTTTTTTTGGTGGGAAGAGAATACCCTTCTGAATTGGTGAACCGTATTTGCTTGTTAGCTTTTCCTTGGATTCTTATATTCCAATAGTTAACTTGAGCAACATTTTCTGATAGAATTATTGTATTTTACAGCAGAGGAAACATAGTTAAGAAATATTAACTGCAAATGAGGTTCTTATCAAAAAAGGCAATTATGGTGGGCTTTGTGCAAGTCCACTTCCAAAAGTGGTTCCTAGAACTGAGAGTTTATCTCAGTGCAAGACAAAAAACCCACCTCCCAAATAAACAAACAAAAACCAGTAAGAATGCTCTACTATGGCTTTATGCAGAATGTACTGTAAGCCTTAAGAGTATTGGATTTTATTCTTTTGTGGCAAGACCCCTACAGTGCTTCTGCTTTGCCTTACGCTTCTTTTTGTGATTCAGAATGATTGGCACTGCTTATTGCCTGAAGGTACCATGATTGTAAATACTGAGCATCAGAAGCTAACACAGGTCAGGGATACTGTATTTGCTTCTATACAGTGAAGAAAGAAGCAGTATTCTAGCTGAAACTCAAAGATGTCAGATGTTCTCCAGCACAGACTGAAGTTAGAGCACTGTTAAAAAGAGACTTGATTGCTAGAAACAATCATGATACTGCAGAAGAATTTGTAAACCTAAATGCCACTCACAATTTTCAGGGCAGATTAGTTAGTTCCTAAAAATCCTGTTCACATCAAGAAAAGCTCCTAACTGCTCAGCACCTCTGAGGATCTACATATTTATGACACTACACAGGTGAGATAACTTTGCTGTGCATACAAGTTATAAATTGAATACGAGGTGGAGTCTTAAGCTCAGAGCCATGGCATCAGAGACAACAGCTGCTTGCTAATCATTACACTCAGCAGTCCAAACAAAGGAAATTAGTTGCAGCCTCTCATCAAGACGAGTTACCACTCTTTGAATAATCACCACCAAGTCTTTTGGAAAGGCAGTCTCCAGATACCACTGTGGCTTTCCAATAGCATGTGACAGGGAGAGGTGAGGAGTACAATCTGTCATCCCTCCCTGATTAATCCTGCTGTGGGAACTTGGAACATTACTTTTGGAAACCCAAGCACAGCTTTCATGTCCCACACAAGAAGTGGAAGTGTGCCATATACCTCTCAGCTTGAATGTGCACTCAACACCTATTTCAAATGTAAGGACCTAGCCCTATTAGGTTGTTGTACTTCTCTGGAGTATACACTCCCTTAGACTGTCTCTCTTCAAATATTAGTATGTTTCATTAATCGTGATCAGCTGATCTACTAATTTAAATTAGATGCGAGTTTCTCCATAGACACTGAGCACTAGAAGGACTAGTACTCTTTTATTAATGGTAAGAGGACTCTCCATTGTCATGCTTACCTGGGTGTACATTTCTTTGAATGGATTCTTAACTGAAAAAAAATCTAAGTCGATGTCTAAAACAAATGCATCCCCTTTCTGAAGTACTTGGCAGACATCTTTAGCAACCTCCCTTATTGGGCATTCACTGTTTCTGAGAGAGCTAGAAGCTGAGTATTCTGGCAACGTTTCTGCCCTGTTCAGGGCATTTGCATTTTGTACTTCCTTGTTCTTCACACTTGAGGAGCTGTGATCAAGGTCACCAAGAGCCACTGATGAAGAGGTAGTAGCAGCGTTTGCTGTGTCATCTGTATTTAGCTTTACTCTCTTAGCAGATGTTACTTTGCCATTTTCTTCCTCCTGGCTGTTTGATGCTTCCATAGGATTAATGAGAATGACGTGTAAATTTAAAGGCTTCTGGTTTTCTAGCTGATCAGCAGGGACATAAAGACCATCACTTAAAAAGTAATGATCTGTACCTGTAACCCTACAATTGACAATAAATCACAGTTAATATACATCTTTGCAAAGAGCTTAGCAAAAAACATGCACAATTAAGGCATCCTAAGAAAAATGTATAGATATTTGATGGGTAACAAAAGCAGTAAAACTGTGTACACAAGATTATTTATTTTAATCTGCAGGTGTTTAAATGGGATTTTTTTCCTACCTCTTCAATGCTGAATCAATATATTAAAATTCATTCTGGAATTTTTATGATAGCCCTACAAGGTTTCTAATGGGTAAGAGATTCTATATTATGTGCTACTAAGATTAACTTGCCATTGAATTGTATCTTACATCAAGAATTTAACAAGAGACTGTCAACATTTTAGGATATAAGACTGCAAAGCGCTGGATGTTTTGCCTTGGATCGCTTTTTTTTTTTTTTTAGGAAAACTATTTTAGTTGCATTTGAGAAGTGCTCTAAAACCCATAGATATAATTTACTTTTGTAAAAGCAAAATACTGTGGATTAATAGATAGTGTTTAACTTTTCTTTACCCCTGACATATGATTACTTATTCTAAGTGTGGGGAGAGCAAGTAACAAGGATGAATAGCTGCATATCCATGGAATCCACGGAATTTAAAAACAACAACAACAAAACTAAAAACTCCACTTAGAGTGAAAATTTATAGAATATTATTTTTGAGACATATTTTAGCACATTAAGCCTTAAGTGTTGTAAATTCAGATTAAAAAAATAACCTTGAGAGCAAGTGTGAACTTCTGTTCACTTGTGTTAAGACCTCGATCAATTACAGGGTATCACCATCCATCAGCCACAGACAGATAATTTCATAAACAGCAGAAGTTTCGTTCCCCAGTGTTGGCCTTCTGAGGGACCTAGACAGCCTAGAGGAACAGCCTACAGGAATCTCATTAAATTCAACTGAGATAAATAAAAGGTCCTACATCTGGGACAGAATAACCCCATGCAGCAGTATACAGGTTGGCACAGACTGGCAAGGTGCTACAGAAAAGGACTGGACAGTCACAGGGGAAAGCAAGTTAAGCATGACCGAGCCATACACCCCTACAGTGATGAAGACTAAAAACAAAATTCCACTGTACGAGCAAAACCATAGCCAAAAGGCCAAGAGAAGAGATTTCTCCTCATATTCAGCACTGGTGAGGTCACCTTGTACATACTCTGCCCAGGTTTGGGCCCCCGGGACATGAGAGATGTCAACAAACTGAGGAGGATCTAACAGAGGACTGCTAAGGAAATTAGAAAGCTGGAGCATGTGATGGACAAGGAGAAGCAGAGGGAACTGGCCTTGTTTCATCCTGATAAGGGACATCTGAGGAAGATCTAATTGCTGTCCTCTTTTACCCCGGTCTTCTGTTAAAAATGACTGCTTTCTAAGATTTTGATTTTAATGAAGAGAACTAATTTAAAACTTGGCTAGCTACAATAAAATGTGAATAGTTTGAATTACCTATTAAAAAAAAAAAAGGAGATTTTAAGGTACAACTTAAACTGTACCTATTAAAACAAAAAGTCACGTTAGGTCCTAAATAACTCACAAATACAAACTGAATTTTCATTGAGAAAACCAGATGTATCACTATCTTCATCCAAGAATACAAAAATATATCAATAGAAACGACGTAGATAGCTTTTATATTACTAGCATACAATAGCAGACAATTTACCTGATTGTAGTTGTTGATATATCTTTCCCAATTAAAAAATTGTGTTTTCCCTCTGAGATCTGCTGAGCCCACGGTGGGTGAAGCCACAGTACTTGAGAAATATGGCCAGCATAAACAGCAGGCATAATCCAGTTCTCAATACTTAATTCACTGTAATGAAGAAATAAAGACTGGAAATAACACTTTTCCTGCAAGTAAAAGATGGTCAAGAACAGCACAAACACCTTCCACATCTTGAAAGCCCCCATGCAAATCATCAAAAATTAGTAAAAGAAAAAAAAAACAGAAATATTGACTTATAAGAAGAACCAAAAGTGTCTATAGTAGAACTAAAAAAAAAAAAAAAAAGGATTATAAAGTGCAGTCAGCTTCACTCTTAGTATGGTACTTAGATTATAAACTACATGGACTTGTCCTCTCTCAATACATCTGACAGAGGAAAAGTGCAAGGTGCATCATCAATGCTACCCTGAACAGCTGAGCTCAAGGGAGTATTTTATTGTAAATAGCTCTAAGTAGACTTCAAATACAACCTCAGTAGTGAAAGTGAGTAGATCAGCACCTACAGAATCTTCAGGTGTATGACGCAGCCCCCAGGACTTCTTATTCATCCAAGAAAGAAAATAAGATAGGGACTACGGGCAGAGTGATAGAATTGCTAACATACCATTTACATCCTCTTGTCACTGTTGTGTATCACCATAGTACTGAAACAATCAATATTTATTTCAAAACAGGAAGAAAAAGACAAAAACAAAGATAACCATGTGGCTCGTTGCCTACCTAAGAAGTTGGGGAAAAGCATTGGTCTTAATTATCTTGTTCAACTTCATGTTTACATCTTGTCAATATAAGAGATGTTATTTGAATCTCACTCAATTTTTCAGTATTAAAAGAGAAAGGCTGTTCTAAAACTACAACTCTTCAGATGAAAAGCATTCACTCAGAGTACTGTCCTAGTAGCCAGAAGAACTACCTGGTTTAATAATGTGATATACTACTGAACAACAAAGTAAATTCTTAAGTCTTACACCTTCTTGCTATGCAACATAAACGTTTAATCATATTCATAAAACAGACGTAACTTCTTCCATGCATGAAGTTTTGAACAAAAGTAAAAAGACAAAAATACAACTTGAGACTGATTTACATGTCTTTTGTTCATACTTCACACATAGTTGTATCAATATGCACCATAAACCAAATAGAGCAAGAAGTGGACTTAAGTATTCTGATGCAGCACATAGGACTTACCTAAAAAGTGCTTCTTTGTCGAATACGGTGTCTGCAGGCATATTCACAGGGATAAGGAGGTCTGGATGGGAATCAAGATGAACAAAGCTGATGTTACTGGCAGGAAGATGCTTTGAACCAATGGCACGATAGATGAAAGGCAGCACCTAAAACAACATGAACAGAAATAATTCCATTGTACCAATGAGATGACAAACACAACAGCTTTAACAGCAAAAACACTAGTCTTACTCTTACCCCTTTAGAATTTGGGTTATATCTTGGGAGAGGGAGGAGGGACAAAAAAAACAATAAAAAAGGGAAGCAATTCCAGCAGCAAGGCAGCTTTTGAGCTGCAATCACTGAGCCCAAGAGCTCTATACACGAGAAGCTGCTGGAGAATCACAGCTCTCCTCTTTCCTTCTTTATAGGAAGTCTTCTTTGCAGTAGCTCTTTTCACTAATTACTCAACTCAATGACTAGGTTTTTCTTTTATTCTATCTCTCATCCCCAGAAATGTCTTTCCCCTTCCGCAAAACATTGCGCCTGCACTGCCTTTTCCATACCATAGAGCTTCCTCACTATGCATGGGTGCTGTAGAAATAAAAAACATTTCATTACTCAGATTTTAGAAGTTAACTGGTAGCGAAAACTAATGCTACTATCATTTAAACTTTAGCTGATATTTAAAACCATTCATCTATGAAAAAAGAGTTTAATTCCTAATGCCTACATCACTTAATAGCTGCAACAGACTACCTTCCCCAGCTACTCAGCCTCATCTCCTGCTAAAGGTCTTCACTCAAACGTGGGAAAGCCAGGAAACAAGCCAACTCATCAATTTATAGCATAGCAAATAACTGATGTGCAATGATGTCAGGTGGTGAAATGACAAAACTGATTGCTGCTTCATGATACTTCTCACATTGAATTGCAGTAGGTAAAGCTTCTCCCACAGTTACGAGACAGTAATTGCCCCAGCTGCCAGAACAAATCCGGCAAGCACTAGGAATTGCAGCCCTACTACACAGGGAATGTGAAAAATATAAATGGACTGGGCAACAAAATTATGTGTGATCTCTATATTAAAACAGAAATGGAGCTACCTTTTAGGAATACAACTGATTAAGATCATAAATCCTGAACACCGCATGGGTGTAACTATAAAATTTGACTGACAGCTGGAATTTGGACTCTGTTTCACCTGTCTAGCTATAAATTACTCAATTTACCCACTACTTATGCAGTAATATGTATCCTACTGTAACAGTATATAAAACAAAGTTAAAAATAACAAAGGTACCCTGATCCATGACTTCAGCATCTTCAGGAAAAGGAAATAATCTGGCCTACCTGAACAACCCACAGTCTTTGCAATTTAAATTGAAGTTTCATCTCAGGTGTTATCACAAACTGTGAGATTAGGAGGGGAGGGGGGAAGAGAGAGAATCTGTAACTTTCTCTGGCTTTTGGATTGAGAACAAAACTTCCTTCATACCAGCTGTTACTACTAATCATAGCACGATGCATCTAGTGACACCTTCCCAGTGATCAGCACCAGCAATGGACTATATAAAGCTTCTAGAAAGTTCTTATGCTTTGTGGTGAAAGGTCATGGATGCTTTACATAACACAAACCAGTGCATATGTATGCATATGCTGAAAACATAGCATATATATTTAGCATGAATAGTCCTCACTAAGCTAATTCAAAGCAGAAGCATAACAGAAGTTGTAATAGCTTATGCTATTATAAACAACTCATACAAGTTCATCAGTTCAAAAACAATTCCTTCTTCACCCCTTGTTTTAATTATTTAACTGAAAACCCCTGGGCTCCAAACTGAACATTTCTCACCACCTGACAGCCAGTTCCCCTGTTAGGATGTGCCTGTATTTAACCACTTGCTCTCAGTGTGTCACAGACCACATAGGCTTGAGCCTCAGGACGCCCCGACCTCGGGGAGCCGCCGCGCGGGGCTTCCTGCCGCGCACCTCCCCTCGCTCCCCCGCTGCCCGGAGCGAGCCGAAGCCGGTCCCGGTCCCCGCGCGCTGCCCCGCCGCCACTCACGTCCTGGTGGTCCTCCACCACCCGCACCGGCAATGCCGCGTAG
>VXAA01006405.1:1059048-1128077 GCA_013399115.1 Anseranas semipalmata
CGGGGGGCGCGGGGGGACCCGGGGGCGGGCGGCGGAGCCTCCCCTCTGTGAGGGGAGCGGGGAGCGGAGCGCGGCTGGGCTGTTCTCCGGGTGCGGGGGCGAGGTGCCGGGCTGCCGGGCTTTCTTCAGGGAGCCTCGGGATGCGGCCGTGCCTCGGTGCGCTGTGTCTGCAGGAGGGAGGGGGGTTTCGGTGTTTCGTGATTAAATTTGCACGATAAATTTGCTCTTCTAGGTGGTGGGAAAAGGGCGGTTTGTCCTCAGTGTCTTTCTGTTTACCTGAATTTAAATGAAAACGGAGCATGAGCAAAAATTGCAGCAGAGGGAGCTTTGAACTTGGATGTTTAAGATCGTTTCATACATTTTTTTTTCCTAATTTTTTCATCTATGTTTCTATGCATTTTGAAGCATTCAAACTAAGATAGTAGAACGAAAACAGCTCTCTGGTGGTGAGGAAGTCCTGTAGCCGTGTTTGAGAGCTGATAAACAAGACCTTCTGGTTGAATGTTGTGGCGTATTAAAAGGAAATGTGCTCTAAGTTCAGGCACCGTGGTACAGTGGCTTCTACTTTAATTTGTTTAAGGTAACAAAAGCTTACTTCAGCCTGTTTAAATAAAATATCAATGTAAATGTCAGCAGAGTATAAAATGGTATACTGGCACAGTGCTGGGCTGTGTAAAATCATGACCAGAGAACTTGAGCAAAACTATTTCCATGCCCAATGGATTAGAATTAATAATGGCAAAAGGTTGCATTATTGCCAGGCAAAATAATGAAAATATGGCCTCTTTTTATCATGTTTCTTCTTGAGAGCCTGTAGGAAGGTGGAGGACACTGAACAGGCACTGGCTGAGTGGAGGGGTTGGGTGGCTTTACCACCATGGCTGCTACCTACTAGAAATGCAGGATTCTTACTTTGTTGGCCTTTCTGCAGGTTGCTCTGGAGAGGGAACGAATGCTACCACCACCAATTGTGCATGTGAAGTGATGCTTTGTGTCCTCTTTGTTCCTCCTTCATGCGTGTCCTTCTCCCCTTCATTTCTCTTCCATTCTCTGGTGTTTCTCAGCACTCTGTCTTGCAGCACTGGGACCAGGATGCACCTGAAAGTAGTGCTGTGAGCAGTCTGAGTTGGCTGGGTTGCAGGGTAGCAGGTGGGAGAATATTCTGTGTGTACTTTGCATCAGTGAAGCCACAGTAAAAGGGTGATTTTGTTTTCTGTATCTGGTGATCTTTCCAATTGCGTGTCTCTTCTTTTTCTCTCTCCCTCCCCCTTATGGAAAACAAGGTTTGACTTTTGTGACTGCTTAACAAATTAACTTTTCTTTCCCTCCGTTCCAATCAAGGCACCATGAATGTTTTTTTTACTTTAAAATAAAGTTTTTTTTCTTTTTTCCAGGTTTTGAAACTTAACACTTTGAAGAATGAATTTTAATTTTTATGAAGCACAGTGGTTTTCATTTATACATTAATACAATTAAATACATGCATAGTTTTGAACAAGACTTCAGCCTACTTGAAGCAGTGGCAATTGCTGGTAAGGTGACAGGGTCACACAGCTGAGGAATTTGGGGAACTGTTTATTTCAATGAAACCTGAGTAACAGCACAGTCTACCTCAGAAATCTTCCGTGACCTGTAACATTCTCATTCCACAAAAATATACCTAACGTGAAATATTGTGAAACATCTGTTGAATTTGGTCCTGTACTAAATTTGGGGCATAAATTTTGAATGCGAGTTGCTACTTAGCTCATTTAAAATATATGTGATTTGTTGGACCAGGTAACTTGTGACCAGGTGTGAGAAAAGTCATTCTGCCTGGTTTAAAATAGTGAGCTAGGAAGGACTCATTGTGGGATCTTAGATGACTATTGCAGTTGTTAAAATGACTGGTTCCTTTAGTGCAGGGTACCTGAAGGCTATATCAAAGTATCTAGTATATATTAGTAGAGGTGCTTGAATCTATGGCCAGTCATATCAATCACTTGTTAAAGTTAACATTGCCCAAGTCAGAGAGCATGGTCCAGTTTGGATTCTGGACTACTACTAGTAGACTCCTGTAGTGGATTAAAGGCTTAGAGGAAACAAAGGGCCATAATGACCTGTACTAGCACTCTGAGGAGTACACAGTGCCCACTGAAAGACAGCGGTCATCATCCACTGCTTCTATTAAAAGAAATTGCAGAAACCAGTCTCAGTATTTCAGGAACAGTTCTTGCAAATGTGCTAAGGACCTCCTACAAAAATTGTGTGACGCTGGACTTTTATTTTCCTCATTAAAGGTGAGCCATGTCTTTCCATTCTGGACGAGGATGTCCCCGTGGTCAGGGGGGACCAGGAGCAAGAACTTCCACACAGACTTACCGCCCTCAGAACCTGCGGCAGCTTCACCCGCAGCAGCCCTCTGTACAATACCAGTATGATCAGCAAACTGCACCTCCAGCCACCTATTCAAACCCTCCAGCCACTGGTTACATGCCTCCCAGGCCAGACTTTGTGCCATATCCTCCTCCAGTGCCCCCTTCCACGCAAAATCCCATCAGCCAGTGTCCCATGAGGCCACCGTTTCCAAACCATCAGATGAGGCAGAGCTTCCCGGTGCCTCCGTGCTTTCCTCCTGCTCCTCCACCAGTGCCAACCCCTAGCAGTGCTCCTGTGCCAGCAACTCCTACTGGGCAAAGCACCTTTCCTTACATGATGCCTCCTCCAGCGGTGCCGCATCCTCCTCCACCGCCAGTCATACCACAGCAGGTCAACTACCAGCCTGTGTACTCCGCAGGGTATTCGCAGCAGTCATTCCCACCGCCTAACTTCAACAGCTATCAGCACAACTCTGGCTCTTTTCAGAGCAGCACCACCAACAGCAGCGGTGGCAGCAGCCATTTTCGGCACACGGGTCAATACCAAGGAGAGAAGTCGCAAAGCGATCGACGGTCTCCGGAGAGGAACAAGCACTACGACGAGCACCGACATCGTGAGCACGGTCACATCCACGGTGACAGGCATCGGTCCAATAACCACGGGGATCGGCGAGATCGAGGCCGGAGTCCGGATAGAAGGAGGCAGGAGAGCAGTCGGCACCGGACAGATTACGACAGAGGAAGGATATCTCCTCATCATAGGAGCTACGAGCGTAGCAGGTAACTTGAAATATCTCCTGCCAACAGAGGGAGAGCTGTGGTCACTGTTCTGTGGTGGTTGTTTGAATCCATGTTCTTCCCTCACCCTTGTTTTTCTTCCTAATGTGGGAGGTAGCCAGTGGTCAGCACTGATGGAAAAAGCTGCTGTTTTGCCGTCTTTTAGATACGCTGCTCCAGCCTCTCCTTTGCAGGCTGGCAGACTTGTTCCCCTTGTCCTTGAGTGTGGACTGCTCATTTTGGGATATCATGAAGTTTCTGTCCCCCTGCTTCATAGATATAAGCAGCTTGTGAGTTATGAGCTGACCTGATACAGTTTGCTGCGTGGTATTTTGGAGCAAACCATCAACAGTTTAGTCTTTCAGATCCCTTATATTGGCTCTCTTGCTTGCTTTTTCTGTCTAATGATCTAGGTCAGAATTTTCAGAGATATTTGCAAGTTGAGTCTATCAGAGCACCTGGATCACATCTAATTTTAAAGATCTGAGCTTTTTCATGTGTCTCATGTGAAACATGAATTCATACTTAGTGCCTGTGGAAATGAAACTGCTTGATTTAGATATGCAGAGATTTAATTACAGAACAGCTGTAATCACAAAAAAAAAAACACATTTAAACCCCACACATTTAGTAAGTTTAGTTTGGTTGAGCTTACTTTGATTTCCAAAAGAGAATTTTCCTAAAATTGAATGCAGCTGGCATTAAGGCACAGGCCTGTTCTGTATGATGAGCCTATGGAATTTTTTGTGTTTTGTAGATGACTCAGGTATTTGCCCCGTAACTTCACAATTTATTGTTTGGTTTTAACAGTTCAGTTTTAAAATGTGTTATTTCCAGCAGCTTCTTTCTCAAAGATTTGTGTGTTACTAATTGAGGTCAACAGTTTCCAGGTCTGGTTGACAATGTATCTGTGTATTTTAATGACTTTCACCTGGGTGGGTGTGTTTTTTTACACAGTGTCTCCAATCTCTCAAGCAAATCAGAGGGTATTAGAATATGCTCTCTGAAGGCTGAAATCCATGCTTGAACAAGCCCCAGGCAGAGAAGGATGAATGGGTGTGGGGAAGAACAGTAGATAATTCATATGAACTTTGCTTTATAAAATTGCATGCCATTTTGTGCATATGCGTATAGAAACATACAGTTATATATGTACATAAATAATCCTGATTCATCATTCCGTTAGCCCGCATAACCACCTGAGGCATGTATTTATGCTTCTCTGTGTATCAGCAGACTTGTTTACTAAGAGATGTGATAGTTAAACAATTGAGGACTAACAAGTTGTCAGCTGTTAGTCTGAAAACCTGCCTCTGTGTGATCTGTGCTACCCAATGTAACACAATAATTCTGTTAGCTGGGGCTCTTTTGCCCCAGAAGTATGTTTGGGTGGTCAAGTTCCTTACGTGTATGTGCAAGTTGAGTCTTGTAGGCAAGATTCATGGTTTTGGTGTGGTAGATTTTCCGTGTCTTTCAACTTTTTTGTGTGTGCGCCTGAGGTGGTTGTCAGGAGAAGAGTGCTTGCTTGAAACACTTGACTTACTGCTGTGCTTCCAAAGTTACTGTGTATGGGAAAGGTTTTCATTCCATTCCTCGAGGCATTAAGAATGGTTAAAGGTGCGGTAATCTTAGCCTTCACTATTTGTAACAAGAACAGGACAAACACCTGTTCTAGTGGTGAATCCTTTGGCGAGTCCTGTGGTGAACTTAGAGAAGTTCTCTGTATGGTATGAATTAAGTGTAGTGTTGAGATAGGTGACTTCACTGAATGTTGTGTCATTTTGAATAACACGGTCTCAGCCTGCTTCTATGTCCCTTTCAGGTGTGGAGTGTAAGAAATGCCGGATTTCTTATGTAACTTATGTTTTTGAACTTTTCAAGGGAGCGGGAGAGGCATAGGCACCGTGACAGCAGAAGATCATCATCACCAGACAGGCCCTACAGAAAAGATTACAAGAGAATGGGAAGGTAAGGAGGACACGTCTGGTCTCCCTCATATTTCTGAGGCTCTGTGCATCGTGTGTATGTATACATGCATACATACCTGGTTTGAAACTCAAAGATGAGTCTTGGATTTATAACCATCTTCATATACATGCAAATGTCACAGTTATCTCAAGGCCTTGTAGAGTAAGAAGCAGGATTAATCTCTGGAGACTCAGCTGTATCTCAGACTCCCTTTTACATCTGCTCTCAGGCTGTAAAGTACCAAGATTGATTAAAGTTTATTCCATGTTTAGATCATCTTTTAAGAGCTCTTCTTGTTTTGATGCTGCTTTCCTTTTAAATCCTGGATAGTTGAATTCAGTGCGACATTATTGGCTTTACAGATGGAGAAGTTTTTTTAAAAAAAGTTTTTTTTCCTACTTTCACAGCCTTTGTTGTTCAAAGAATTGCTAGAGGTAGAGTAACACAAGCAATGTTGTTTCTGTATAATCCTTCTAATAAAACCCTATTTTTCTCATACAAATAGTTTGTGGGCTATATATGGAAACTTAATACTGTAACTTAGTTGATGGGCTTCAAACTTTGGAATGAAATTAAGAAACTCATCTAGAATGCAAGTAAGAATTTTAGTCTAAACTGGCATATTTTTTTCATTCTAATCCTTTAATAAGGTTTAAAACACAAAAGCACTTTCAATTTTAACTTTTTGTATAATAGATCTAAACGACAAAGTACTTCTTACAGTTGCAAGTTAAAAGCAGGAAGAGGCAGCTGGGTTTTGCGATAGCTTGTATGACAGAATGATGTACTTATCAGAAGTAAGCTATTTGTTTTTATTATAAAACTGTTGCTATTAAAATGAAGATAATTGCTTTTTTCTTCCATTAAGCCGCTCTCCAAGCAGAGAAAGGAAGAGACCCCGATGGGAGGAGGACAGAGAAAGGTGGTCTGAGAGCCAGAGTGCCAGCAAGGAAAAAAATTACACTAGTATCAAAGACAAAGAGTCAGAGGAGAATGCATCTGAGAAAAATGAAGATGAAGATGATGAATTGCTTAAGCCAGTCTGGGTTCGCTGTACCCATTCTGAAAGCTATTACTCAAATGACCCTATGGATCAAGTGGTATGTTCATGAGAAGTCTGAAATTACTGTACACAGTCCTTTATTGGTTACTTGATTAATAAGAACACTTCAGCAGGATCAAGTTTTGTGTCAGTGTTGAATCCTTCTCTCCTCCCAACCATTTCAGTCTTAACTCTGTAAGGGCTTTTTTGTTGTTATTCTCTATTTTCATCAGTTTCTTCAGTCTGTTTTCATTCAGATTAGTGGTACATGGAAGATGGGTATTTTTGTCTCTAGGAGAGAAGGTTTTATCCATTACGCCTGTATTTGAGCAGAACTACCTAAATTGCCCTATCTTCCCACTACCCTGGAGAAGTTTCGTGCAGAAGGAGGAAGTCAGGGTTCTTTTTATTTGACAGTAACAGTTGTTGGGGGAGTAGGGAAGTAGTAGTTAAGTGGGGAGGTTTCTTTCTCTTTTTTTTAAGAGAATGATGTGAAGAGCAAAATCACTGTTTCAAAGCAGGCAACAAAATCAGCTTAATTCTGTGTTTCTAGGGTGTGATACAATTCTTCTGAATTGCAAAATATTTGCACAGAAGGTCTCTTGTTTCTTCTAAGTCTGAGCTGTTAGAAGTTGGTACTGAGCAATACTAAATGTGCTTAGCCGTAGTTCTGCTTGGCTAGGCCAAAGATCTGATGATAATGTACCAGCAAATGAAGTTCTCTGCTCATTCGCATAGTGAAGCAATGTCATTGTATGCTTAAGCCTTATCAAGTATTTCCATGTTTCATTTGAGCTATGGCACGGAGATCTTTTTTTACCCTTGCTTTTCCTTGTGAAACACTGGTACACATTGTTCTCTTGTGCACTGCAATGTCAACACTGCCTTTGCTTTTTTCCCTGTTTTTTTAATTAACAGGGGGACTCTACTGTGGTAGGAACAAGCAAGCTCCGAGATCTGTATGAAAAGTTTGAGGAGGAGTTAGGAAAGCGACAGGCAAAGGCCAAAGCAGCCAGACCACCATGGGAGCCACCAAAGACCAAGCTGGATGAAGATTTAGGTATGCAGAGATGATGGCAAACCTTTGAAATGGAGCAAACTGTAGTTAACTTGTTTTTGGTAGTTGTGAATGTTTAATGAGGTCAGTAGGCTAATACCTGTTTTTTAAATCCATCCTTTCTATTGCAGTTCCATAGAGTTTTACTGTTGCTTTTGACTGAGTAGGGATAGATGCTTTACCTAGAAGTCTTAAGAGAAGATAAAATCCAGCACTGCCTAATGCTGAAGTCTCTTTCATGGCATGGAAGCACCCTGAGCATGATCAGATAGGCCAACGTATGGCATGCACAGGGCTTTGAGGAGCTCCTGCTCTTATTTATGAAAAGAAAACAAAAGCAGTGATGTTAAACTGTTTTGAAAACAGTTTCTTCTGCATAAGATCATAATAAGCAGAATCGCACAACCGAAATACAGTGCAGAAGGAAAATGAATGCAATGCCATAACAAGCAGCCCTGTGAGTTTATAAGCATTGTCATTGTTCCCATATGAATCTTCTTACAGTGAAATAAATCTGCTAGCTGTATCAATTACTGGGGAAATACTGGTTGAAAACAGCAGGGCGTACTTTTTGGTAGCAATTTATCCATCCAGAATTCATCAAAAGCTGTTTTCTCTGATTTTGTTTACTGGGAACTGTTAGCTGCTTTTACTATACTTCCAGCATTTCAGCATTACATAGTATATTTTTTTCACTATGAAAGTACATTGTGTTCAAGAAATTCTTAGGCAGATCACATTTATCTAGATACTCTGTTGGGCTTGCTTTGTAAGTGATACTTCATCTTCACCCGTTGAGATGCTTAGACTATCAGATCTGAGCCTAGAAACTTTCACAATCAAATACCAAAAATTCTAAAGTTGAAATATGGGTGTATGTAATGAGAGGGTCAGTTACATGCTGCTAGTTTAAAATAAGATAAAGATGAAGGGGAAAAAAAACCACAACAATAACATTCCTATTTTATTTAACCAGTGTAAAGAAAACACCTTTTTGAACATCAGATTTGCATCTTTAAATTCACTCAATCGCTAGCAAAGTCTACTGCACAGTTATTCAGAAGGTATATTTTCATGTGCATGAGGGAAGGACAAAACTACTACATTCAGCTTACCTGTCTAAAGCTTCACTTCTATGGATCTCCAAAGGATGTTCCTTCTCTGCTCCAGCATAAAATATGGTGGGAGCCAAGAGCAACTTTAGTTGTGTTCCTTTTTCCACTGTTCCTGGAGGAGCCAAGGGCTCAGCATCTGCACTGTACCCTGGGCTGAGGTGGTGCCTCTACCAGCTTCTCCTACAACCATGCTTCTGTTGGGTCTAATAGTTTGTCGTCTTTTGTAACTAGCCAAAGGCCTCCGTTGTGCCTTTTGTTAACAATAGTTGTGTATTTTAGTGAGATGGCAATGTGCTCCAAGACCATTTTTAGATCATGAAAAGCTGATTTCATCCAAAAATTCTACACTGGTCTTTCAGAACTCCAGTTTACTCTCAAGTCCCACACTATTTTTGAACTTAAACATTATTGAGCTGTGCAAGTCTAATTTTATCAGAAAACTTTTAAAACTCAAGTGTTTGCATATATTTGTGTGAATATCCATATATGCACATTCATGTGACATATGTAAACCGTATGTCCCAAGGACAAACAGCTTATACTGAATTAAGGACTATATAAAAATGCATCTTGATTTTTTTCCCTTTTTTGGAAAAAAAAAAAAAAAAAGGGAAGCTTATTAGTAATGTTCTCTCATTTCATTTTTCTTTCTTTTAACTAAGGGGAGACTTCTATTTAATAAATACACTTATTTTACTCTCATTTTTTTTTCCAGGGTATTTCAAAAGCACCAGCAGTGTAGTAATATACTTTCTCTAAAGTAAAAACTTAGAAATGGAAGGAGTGTTGCATCCATCCTTCTGAGAATAATAAACCTTATTTGCATGTCTTGGCTATGAAAGCATTTATTTAAACTGGAGCTGAGGAGATTGGTGGAAATGAGTGACATTACATATATGAGATGCTTCTAAGTACCACAGGAGTTCAGGGATATGTGAGATCAGGCTCTGTTTTTTGGGGTTAAGTCCAACACTTAATAACATCACTTTGACAACAATGCAAAGGAGACATTTTAACAAGTCTGAGACCTGTGCCTTTTTTTTCTTTATCATTTTTCTCTCCTTTGATATATCAGAGGAATTGTTTCAGTAAGTTCTGGGGAAGCGAATGTGTGGAAGTGTTTTTCAGCTAACTTTATTTTCCCTGCATGAATCAGAGAGCTCCAGTGACTCAGACTGTGCCTCTGATGATGACAGCAGCTGCTCTAGCAGTTCGGATTCAGAAGTTTTTGACGTCATAGCAGAAATTAAGCGTAAAAAAGCCCACCCTGACCGTCTCCACGAAGAACTATGGTACAATGACCCAGGACAGGTATGCTGACAAGAAAAAGTCCTGTTTCTGAAAGTCTCTCCCCTGTAGACCTAAACTTCATAATTGTTGTCACATATGCTGGGCGACTTCTATTTCAACATCCATTTTCTCCTCCTTTCCCTTTTCTGTTTCATCATCTTCAAACCACTTCACTTTTGATTTCAAGTGTGTGATTCCAGCTCATGAATCCTGGGGAGTATTCAGCTGGAGTCATGTCTGACAGTATTAATAAAACCTGAATTGCAAACAGTGTACTTATACTGTCCTATTAACCCTGAGATAAAGGTATACAAATGAGTTCTGGGATGGAGAGAAGGCAGCATGTTTATCTGCTTTGCAAATTACTCACCTAAAAGCTCTCGGCTCATAATGATAAATAATGTTTTAAATATACTGTTAATGCTCCTAATGTCTTGTCTAATGGTTCTTTTGTAATTGCATGGAGATTATAGTTCTCATTAAATGTAATTGCTGAGCTCATGAAATGTTGTTTTGAATGTATACATTGCACAGAAGACTAGTTTTTGTTTGCAAATTTGCCATCTTCATCTTTCTTACTTAAATATTTTACAGTCTATTCTAACTCCTTGTCAAATGGTACCCCAGTAAATTTGTTTTACTGGTGTTTTGTATGATTCATGAGGCTAGGATGCAGCAAATCACAATGCCAAGAGATACTGCAATGCTTATTGCCACTGTGGTAATTCAAAGGTCTGTTGAATATTCTATTACCAACTCATATTTATGCTTCTAGTTTAAAAAAAAAAAAAGAGCATAATTAGCTGTTTTTATTTATATGGAAAACAAAATTAGCAAACTGTTTAGGCATTTAACTGAAAAAATTGTGTGTTGCTGTTGGGCACATTTCAAAGTAATGTTCTAGCCTATAACATTGGCTAAATAAAAAGCGGAATAACTTGGATGAATAGTTTCAGGAATGTGTGGTTTATGAGTTTCTTGCTGAAAAGTTTTTTCCCAAACTTCCTTGAGATTTGCTCCCCCTTATCTTTCTAAAAGGGGCTGAAATCAAATCATGGTGAGTACTTGTCAGTACTGTATTTTTCCAAGTAGATTTTATTTGAAAGTTTGCTCTTTTTCCTCAGTATGTATCTGGTATGCCAAAATGCTTTCTAAACATCACTACATAAGACAGGAACGACTGCTATGCACACTGGCACATACAAGTACAGATTGGATAGTGTTGTCCAACACGTAACCAGACTTTTAAGATGGAACTTCCCAACCCTTTAACCTGAGCGGTGTTTGTTACTCTGGTTAATCTCCAGCGCTGCTTGCGGTCGTCAAAAAATAAATTGTTAATGCTGATGCTACCACAGTACCCTTTTGCTTCCAAGTGTTATCTGCTTGTGTTGCCCTGTTGGTCAGAAGAGGTTAGAAGCCATTGCCTTAGTTTATGTAAGATAATGATCTTCCAGCGTCTTATTATCACTTCTTGATGGCTCTTCTGCATTTTTTTCAGCGAGTTGTGTTGTTAGAGAGGGGGTAGATAGGTATCTGACTTGCTTCTTGAGTCCTGGGCTTTACAGGTACCTCACATCTCTGTCAATCTTGGTCTGTCCATTTAAAGTAACAGAGGCAGTGTTAGTGCTGAACAGTTCTAAGAAGTAAGGATGATTTTTCAAAACTGATTATTTTAATAGCCTAAGTAGGCCCCTATTGCTCAGCACTCCCCCAAAATTGGATTTTGACTGCATTATTTAACGCATCTGCTCTGACTGTATAAATGGCAAAACAGTATGTTTTTTTTTTACCTATAGACATGAACCAGTTTCATTAAGCCTGTGTTTTCCTCAAGGGTCTCAGTGTGGGATTAAACAAAAGTGGACAAAACCCATCATGTCACTCTAAGCCTGAATGAATAAGTTCCTAAAGGAGTAGGGAAGTGCCCTGCTTCTGGTGTTCCTTTGCATATATGCACTGTGCCAGTCTGAAGAAATCAAACTGAGGTGAACTTTCAGGGAATTAACATCACAACTAAAAAGTTGTCACTCTCCCAACCATTAGTCTAAAGACTATGGTAACAGCAGTTTGGTTCTTACTTTCTGGAGTGTCTTCACATCATGTCTGTTGTCTGATGGTATTGTTTAGCCCTGCCATGGATGCTGGTTACATTTTCAGACGGCTTATACTGGTATGGGAAGTTCTGCTGGCTCTTGTATTGCATTGTTAGTTTTTTTAAGTCTAAAATGTGTTTCGCTTCCTGGATTCAAACTTTCAAAAACTCCATTGAAACCTGGGGTATGGAGCTTAGTTTTTCTCTGGTTTGGTTCTGGGTTTTGTTGGATTTCAGCAATGGACATGATGTTAAGAGCAGAAAGCTTTAGGATATTGCAGTAATTGACAATCTGCATCAAATGTGGTCATAAAGATGAAAAGACAGGCACTAGCTTTATAACATGGGCTGTAGCCCTTTTAAGTATTGCTACTTGATGCACCGACATGGAATACTGAAGTGGATATTTTTCCCCTTTCCTCTTTACTGATCTGTTCACAGGATGCATTTGATTTTTTTTTTTTCCCCATTACTTGAAAGTACCAAGTAAAATTTTCAAATTGTCTGCTTTATGTACTTTATGTGATGGCCTTGGCATGTTGCAGATAGGTTAATCAGGGACAGGGTTTCAGTCAATGAACTGAGTGGAAGTGTTTGAATGTGGAGGTTTCGGCATGTAAATATTTGGATGTGCATGTTTAGGGCTTGAATTTTGTTTTAGGCAGATGACATGCTGTTTGTGTGCCTATAAAGTGGAAAAGATGCATATGATAGTAGAGTGGTACAGTTCTGCTGACACCGTTTTCCCATTTTGTACTTCTGAAACAGTGATGAAGTTCTAATGTTATTGCGTGGTTTCCTTATATTAGTCTATATTGTTTTGTTTTTTACTGGCTTAAGAACATCCACTTAATCTAAGCATGACATGCTTTTAGAAGCATCAGCGCTCCTGGCATTGAAACCAACATACTTTTCCAGACATAATCACGATTTTTTCAATAAAAACAGAATCCTGTTTTGTTTTTGACAGATGAATGATGGACCGCTGTGCAAGTGCAGCGCTAAAGCCCGACGAACAGGGATAAGGCATGGCATTTATCCTGGCGAAGAGGTAAATAGTTCTAAGAATTGCAGTTTTGAATACAAACTTGCTGCAGTAGACTTGTACTTGAGTTGATCTGTTTTGCTTGTGTTTTTTTATATGGCTTACAGGCTTAGTAAAATCTCCTGTGCAACATTAAATCGCTTAATCATCTAACCTCGCATTTAAAATGCAGTACCAGTGATGAAATCCACTGGAGAACTATGGAAAACTTTTGCCTGTATATGCTTAGTTGTAGATTTTATAAGCTTCTGAAACAATTGCATTAATAAAAAAAAAAAATAGTCAAAGGTCTCCCGTCTTCAAGTGGTGAGTATGTTATGAGGGCCCTTTTTGTGAAGGGATTGCTTTAACAGGAAAAGTAAATCCGTAAATCTGCTGCTGGAGGAGCAGCAAGCTTTTCAGGAAGTGTTGCTGCCTTAGCACTAAAGCATGTCTGCACTACAGACTGTCAAACAATTTATTAAGTTCTTAATGAGTACCTGATCAGAAAAGAGTCCATCAGCTTCCTGAAACACTTATAATGGTGTTTGCCCTTCCTTTGAAAAATATTGTCAAAGTACCATTTGGTTATTTTCCTTAGAAATGTTCATTTGCACAGGGCATGCTTTGTGATTACTATGTGCTTGGACCACCTCAGGCTTTTTTATTTTAAAAAGCTTTGTTGTGAACATTTAAGAATTAATTAGGTTTACAATTTACTTTTGCAACTTCTCTTTAAGAATTTAAATTTTCAGTATGCCTTCTTACAAATATTTACTGAAACATTCTTTTATTTCTCTGCAGTTGAGGATTTGTGAATGTTTCTGTTGCAACGGATAAATTATTCCATTTCAGAAAAATGGCTTTGGTCTGAAGCTGACTATGAATCACTCCAGGATCAATTCCTTCCCACATTGTCTCTAGTATTTTTCTTGCAGAGAAGGAGGGAGAAAACTTTAGCAGGAGAAAACTGATAAATAAAACCTGCTGCATGAAGGCAGCTACTCACTGGAGCAAGGCCAGCTAGGAATTTGAGGCTTCAGGAAATTTAGGATATATTAATCTTTAGTGTCCTGCAGATAATCATGAACCAGCTAGTTTAAAAGCTAGGCGTAACTGTCTTGTCACAGCAGTGAGAAGCTTAATTTGAAGCTGAGCAGAGTAATTACCCAGCTTCTTGGATGGGTTCTGCAAACCGCACAGGGCTGTGCAGTGGTGTAGCTGCCTTGCTGTTGCACAAGGCCAACTTGTGTAATGTTGTCCAGATGGGCATATCTGAGCAGATTGGCAGCCTCTGAACTGCGGCACGTTGGACACAGGAGAAACTGTTTTTGTCTGACTGCTAAGGATTGTTAGGTCTATAGACAGGACTGCTTCAGAACAAGTTGGAGCAAATTGCGAAGCCCCAGTGTCTGGTGTTGCATCAGAGTGCAGGGAAAGGCTGTCTGCTAGTGTACCATTCTCGCCAGCAGGCATCACGACCTGGCAGAGCAGAGCTACCTGTGCCATGCTCTGCAGTGATGGTCCCGTCCCTTCTCTTTGGGGCCCCAGATTTGCCCCCAGCAGATGAGTGGATATGTGTCTCTCTTGATAACATGTTCTGAGATGTTCTCATGCAATGTCCAAGTTTATTGTTGTAAAGTTTTAAAATCATTTCCCTGGAACAAATTAATACAAAAGAAGAGGAGATCAGTCTGGTATGTAAATGGCTAACTGCTGTGTGTAGTAAGGATGGAGAGTCGAATGGAAAATAAGAAAACTACAGCAGCATTTTTCACTTTTTTTGCTTTGAATAGCTTTAGAAATATTTCCAGAAGTGACGATGTCGATAAGGCCCACTTTCTTTCTTGCTGGAATGCTTAATTATGACTACCTGCTTTATTTAATTTTTTCTAGTACATATTTCATGGTTATTAGAAATGCTTTATTCTCCCTTTTAATCTAAATTTGCCTTGACTTTACACATAATTCTACTTATCTCTTTCTTTAAGCCCATTAAACCATGTCGCCCCATGACCAACAATGCTGGAAGACTATACCACTATCGAATTACAGTGTCACCTCCCACAAACTTCTTAGTAAGTACTCTATAAATAATTCTAACTAGGACTCTAATTTTGTTTTCAATGGTGGAAGTAGTACTGCTTCTTGTTCACTCCATGGTGGTTTTGTTTGCTTTTTTTAGACGGACAGACCTACTGTTATCGAGTATGATGACCATGAATACATCTTTGAAGGGTTCTCCATGTTTTCACATGCCCCGCTAACAAATGTAAGTATGTTCATTATTGCATACATGGGATTTTTCTGGAAGGCAAGCTGTTTCAGCCCTGAAGTAGAGCTTCTCAAATGTGTGTTACAAACATCTTGCCAGCACTGGTGACAGGAGGAAGACGTTTGTGCTAATGAGTCTCAGGTTGTGTCTTGAGTAATTGTGGTAGGCATTGCCTTCAAACTGTGACTGAGACTGTGATGTGCATCAAAGTAATGTTTTTGTTTCGCAGTTTGAAAGTGAAATAAACCATGGAATGACTTGTTAAAACTGTTAATTGGATTCGGGCTGGATGAGGAGGTTTGTTAAGTTGAAAAAGCTTTTTAAAAAAGAAAAACAACAAAACATAATAAAAATTGATTTCTTTTCTGAAAGCACATATAACTATTATTGTATACACTATATATTGATACCAAACTACCCTGCTTTTGCAGTAGAAACTGAGTTGGCAATGTCAGAATGAAAAATATGCAAATACTTAAAATATCTGTACATCTGAAGATTTTCTTGTTATCTTGGTATTTCAAGAACTTTTTTAAAGTGCTCTGAGGTATTGTTCCCTTGTTTTTATACCTGTTACTAGCTTTGCCACCAATGCCAAAACCCAGTATTAAAATAATAAAAAATATATAAAAATATAAATATATAAATATATATATATATAAATATATATATAAAAATATATATATATAAATATATATCTAGGTATTCCTGCTCCGGCAGGGGGGTTGGACTAGATGATCTTTCAAGGTCCCTTCCAATCCCTAACGTTCTGTGATTCTGTGAAATGGGTACAAGACTGGGAATCTAACAATACTGGAACTGAGAGGCACTGGGGGGGGAAGCATTTTTAACTGACAGTTTGCTTACATAATGTATATGACAACACTTTAGTTCTGGTGAGCAGGGGAAGGAACTCTTATTGACAAGCCAGGGAGTGAGCGAGTGATGTTCAGCTGGTGGGGTGGCAGTGCAAAGCACTCCTGCCCTGCAGCATTAACTCAGCCTTGGGGTTCAAGGCAGATTTATCCCAGGGCTTTACACTTTCACTTTGCAAATGAACAAAAAGGAACAATTATGTTTTTCTCTTATTTAAGGGATAAAGAGGCCACCTTATCTTTATCATTTAAGGTCTACTCTATGACTGGAAATAGAAATTTCCATAGCGTTATGGAAATACTTCCTTATTTGGAGAATAAGGAAGACTCTTCTCATCTGACATGAGCAGTTAGTGCAGACGTTGAACTGACTCTTATTGTAGAGTACATGCATTTAGGCCAGAATCAAATTGTAACTTTTCATCCCAACTAGAGAAAATGGTCAGCAGCAAATGATTACTTTTTTACAGACTTGAGTGCAAAGCAACACTGTTCCTTGTTCCTGTTGCCAACAGGCATAAAGCTGTTCGGAAATAGAGTGCCTTGCTATCCTGAGATGATTTTGGGCCACGTAACTGCTTTTTGAGACAGACACTTTGGAATGTGTTTGTTAAAAGGAATGCAGTAAAGGGTAGCAGATATAGAGGTCCAAACACCAACATCTTTGAGTGAACCAAATTTGTGTAATATGAAGTCTTGAAAGTCTTATTACTGTTATTACAGTTATTCAGTAATAATTGAGCAGGTCAGATATTAGAGAAAATGGTTTGTACAGTCATAAGAGAAACTATAAATTCTTTAATACAGCTGCCTTAGCAATTTCTTAGTACCAGCCAAATGTTCCTTTATGCATTTGTTTTCGTGTGTGGAAGCCTAATTTGTGGAGATTTTGGTCATGCTTACCTCTCCAAAGCATTTTCTACTTTTTACTAGGAAAAATACTCAGCCTGTTGAGTCCCTGAATAAGAATAACCTGTTCTGGTTAACTTGCATGTTAGAAAGTAAGAAAACACTCCCTGTGTGCTTCTTTAAAAGCACCACTGATCTAAATGTGACAGGTTTTCCTATCCCATTCTAAACGGGACATTTACTTCAAAAGTTTTTTATTTTTATATTCATAACATTTAGTATTTGAAAGATTTGTATCATTTCCTAGAAATGCAATTTTTGTATGTAATTGTTTGGTGTAGCTTCTTATTTATCTTTCCATCAGCAGACATGTAGACAAACAGGCAAGTTTTTAACAGTGGGCTGCAAGAAGATGCAAGCAGAATACTGTGTCTCTAAGTCCATTGATTTCAGAGCAACCCATGAAGAGTGAACTTCTAGGAATATTTTGTGGATGGGATTTGTATAATTCTGTACATTTATCCTGAAAGTTCCTACATTGTGTTTTCACCACTTAAAACCATACTTTAGGATGGTGTAGCTAACAGAATTGGCAGAGTGCTAAAAACACCTTGTCTTCAGGTCAGTGTATTGATCTGACATGTGTCACCAACAATAAATTCACTTTCAAATATACAAGTGAGAGCAGATGTGGGTTTGCTGAACTTTGCCTTTTCTTCTAAACAAAACTTCATCTCCAGTAGATGGCATTATTTAATCTTGCTTTACCATCCCTCCTGTCAGCCCTGTGTTATCAGAGGTGGAGGTTAGAATTGTTACTTCTCTTGCACACTCTTGTGTTCCTGTCTTTGCATGATCCCACTAAGCAGCTGTTCTAGTAAGTGCCGTCTTCAGCAGACAGTAATACCTTTGCATACAAAATTTGATTACCTATACATTTGACACTGTATGGCTTTTCATGCTGAATCTCTTTTTCTTCCAGATTCCTCTGTGTAAAGTAATCAGATTTAACATTGACTATACAATTCATTTCATTGAGGAGATGATGCCTGAGGTAAGAAGGATAATTAGTTAAAAAAGTCAGAGTGGGTTAAGAGTTGTTGATACGCTTAATGGATTAAACTCTTCAGAATCCCATCTTGTGAAGCAATGGTAAGAGACAGGCTATGTTCTGAATGAATGCCTGAAAAGGAATTTGCCCTCACAGGTACTAGCACAAATCCATCTACCTAGGCTATCATATTAAAATCAAATAGTAAGAAGTGCCTATACCCATCGCTTCTTTTCATTCTAAGTTTTATACAATATATGTCTTACTCTTTATCTGTGAGCTGACATAGGCATTATCCTTCTTTTACGGTTGACACAAATAAGGCATGTGGAGGTGCTGGTTTGCCAGGACCCGATAAACCAGTGGCAGAGCTGAAACTTAATCTTGAGTGTGAAGCTCTGAAGATCACTTATAGGTACTTAATATAAGCTGTTGCCAAAACAAGTTTCCGGTGGATACAAACAAAGCACATTCGGTTCATAATCTGTTTGACAAATTAATCCCTGGTGAAGCCAGTTTGTGAAGTAAATTGCTGCAGTGGAACAGCAGGTGTAGATATAGAAATACCCTTGCATATTAACTATAAAGATAAGGTCAGTGTTTTAGTCAGTTACATCTTTCTTTCTAGTTATCTCTTTTTTTTTTTCTTGCTCAACAACAACTAAATATAAGCAAGAGCCCTGAAATTCCTCAGCAAGATTAATGCGATCAATGCAGTTCATTTTTTGTTACTGAATCTGCTGTGTTGTCTCCAAATCTCATTCTAAGACAATTAATGGCCACAGAGCAAATTAGGGAATTCTACATTTTTTTGGATCCCTGGTCAGTTGCCTGTGGCTAAAGCAGTACTTTCAAACCATCTTTACTTATGCACTCTTGTGAAAGATTGTGTTGTTGGGTTTGGAATTTATGGCCATCATCATATATGTACAACTTACACCATCCTGTCCAGGTTTTGTTCAGGAAGGCTTTTTAAAGTAACAGTTCTTTTACTTCTGACTGAAAGCTTTTTGCTTTTGGAGGAGCTGCTTTCCCACTTGATGAGCAAGAATCTTTTATTTTTCTCCTCTGCTGGCTCTTAAGGTCATAATCTCTATTTACGTTGTACTGATTTCTTCCTGTGGAAGAAGCAATCATGATACCACAGATGGGGATTTGTAAGCTTTTAATATGAACATGTAGCAAAAAGGGAATTATGAAAAAGACCTTTCTCAGAAATATCATCTGCTTAGCTTACTCAGGTGAAAGGGTTTTGGTGCATGGTGAATTATGAGATTTATAACTTCTAGAATTAGGGTGGATTTGGACATTACATAAAAAGTCTTCATTACAGTGCTTTTCTGAAGAGACCACAGTGTTACAGTAAATGATTAGAGATGCATCAATACTGTTTCCAAAGCCCGGTGTCTAGAAGTTGACAAGTACGAAGACACAATCTTTTAGTGGTATTATCTGTATTACAGTACTATGTAATTATAAGCTTGTTTTGTTTTTTCCCTAGAATTTTTGTGTGAAAGGTCTCGAGCTGTTCTCTTCTTATCTGTTCAAAGATATTTTGGAGCTCTATGACTGGAATCTTAAAGGTAACTTTTACTTTGGTTTAAAAAGTAAAAAGTGGGGAGTGGCCTCAATAGTCAAATACTGTATTAAGCGAGAGGAACAAACTTCCACTTTGTTCTTCAAGAAGGTGAAATTTATTAAGGTTCATTAGTGTGGGTTATAGCAATTAAAATGCAAAAATCATGCACTGTTATTCTCACAGGTGAACTAAATTTCTTCCTTAATTCCAAAACCATTCATTTTAATTGACTGGTAACTATTATTGTTTGTTTAATGTTAGCGTCATGTGCATGTATTGTCTTGTGCAAGGCGTCAGGTAAACTATCCTCTGTTTTTACAAGCTAACAAATTACTCATGCAGTATTACTCTACAGTCAGCTTACAAAGCAGTGTCTTGCAGACAGCCATAGAAGGGTAAGTTATTATAGCTGAATGTTTTGAACTTGACGAGATGAAAATATGTTCCTGTGAAGACTGACAAAGGAGAACTTTGGGAAGGATCATTCCCTTGGTCTAAAAGAAAACCAAAAAAGTTCAAAGGAATTTCATTGCAGAATCTGTAGGTGTGTTTTGCTGTCTTCTCTCTGTAGAGATGCAGTTTGCACTTGTACAAAACTTGTACACTCCTTTGTTTAACTACATTTTGTGTAGCCTTCTTTAGCGAAACGTATTCAAATATTAATGCTTTGTATCCCTGGTTTTGATTGTACTTTTTTTTTAATGCCAGGTGCTTACTGTTTTTGTTTTCATGTAAAGCTTTGGATGATGAAACAGGAAAGGAAGAACACCAAAGAGCGTGATGGAAGTTTCCTTGTTATCTTTGTTAATTGTAATAGGGAAAAAAAAAAGATACCAACCACTAATCAAAATCTAGTGTTTGTACCCGTAAGACTTAAGTGGATTAGCTATATAAAACATTTTTTTTCCCTGTATCGCTGTTTTAAATAAAGAATCTAAAAAACATAGTACTCTATTTTTTAAGCTATTTTAGTTTCCTTTGAATTTATCCATGTGGAAGATTTTATTAGAAGTTGTTCCTCTGTGTGTTTTGTTACTTTTCTGTCTGAAACTTAAGCCCTATCAAATGTAATCACTGTTCATTGATTTCATCTGGGGCAAGGCTTCCTTTTTTCTTCTTTTGCAAATATGTTTCTGTTCATGAATTTTCCATGTGTTTTTTCATATTTAAGGTCCTTCACTTGAAAATGATTCAATTTCCTGCCCTAGATTTCACTTCATGCCACGATTTGTGAGATTTCTTCCAGGTAATGTAGTAAGCTCTTAAACGCATTACAAGTCGAATGGTTTAGTTGGTGTGGAGATCTGGTGCTTCCATCTGAAGTCTTTCATGCTCACTGACGGTGTGCATAGCTTACTCAGCACCAGGATTCTGATGGACGGGCCAGGTCTTGCATCCAGCTTTTGTCTGTCAATGTGGTGACTGTAGGCAGTGCTGGGTCATTCTTGACCTGTACTGTAATGGAGCTGTGGGATTTGAGGATGTGAAACTGAATTTCATGTACCTTCTGCTCTTTAGGATATGTCATGTGATTACACTGAAATTATTGATGTGCAGTTTTAAGGGTCAGCAAGACTGGCATCCATGAGGACAGGTTGTTCTGTTTCTTTCTTTTATCTTAATGTAAGCTCAGACCTTGCAGCAAACAGTGAAAGACAGAAAAACACCATTCCAGTGCAATTCAACCCCAGACTGCCAGCCAAGGACAGGCCTGAGTATGGAGAGTTATGCTCAGTTAGAGTGAACAGCTTATACAAGCATTTAACACATCCTAAGATAGTAGGACAGACTTTCAGTTGATATAAATGTCATGGCTCCACTGAAAGTTTGTCCTGCTGAGATTCTGCCAGTGATTGTTCCAGATGGGTTGTGTGGAAAGGAGGATGTGCTCAGCTGCTAAACTGAGGGCGCAGATGAGATGTGGAACAGTCTTCATCAAGAGGGCTGTGGCCTGGAGGTGCTCTCTGCTTTGGGGTTTGGAACTTAGTTGAGATATTAATTATAGCTGTAGCTAAATGAGGTTTGGCTCGCTACTGTGGAGAATACTGATGGCTAGATTACTATATTTCTAATTGTTGTTCCTTCCTGGATTCACAACACTATTCAATCAGAAGCAGAGCTCTGAGGCTTGCTAGCAAACATTGATTTGGTTCTGCTGAAGCAATTTACAAAATAAGCCATCAAGCCACATGTGGCTGATTAACTTGACCTCATCACAAAATGAGAACGAGTTTGACCTGCCTGGGTTGTATAGCTTGAGGGTGTTTTCCAGTTACTTTGGGGTTTTTACTTTCTGATTTGTTTTGTTTTAGTTTAGAAGTCAGCTCTTTCTGCGCTGTTGGATTGTTTATTGACAGGGAGAGATAAGTCACTCGAACATGTATTCCTACGTGATTCTTTTTTAAGGTTCCCAGCCTTCTAACTCTTCATGAAAAGTGACTTTTTCCTGATACTTCTACATGTAAGGTTACCAAGTATCTTTATGCTAAATATATTTTTAATTAAGTATATGTTTTATATTATTTTGAGATGTCCTTGGAGAATTTTAATTTCCAGAAAGTGGGAATCAATTTTCCTTCAGGTATGTTTGTGGAACATTATTTGTGTCCATTCAAAGAAGAAAATACATTGGTGCAACAGATCCCATGCATCCATCAACTGCCTTCTTAAAGATAGAAATGAATTGGTGATTTCCCACTTCCCCCTACTTTTCTTTCTTATTTTTCTAGCGTGGTCTGAAAATTCGAGGTTTAGGATGTCAGATTTTCTATGTGGGATACTTAGAGAAAGGCCTTGGGGTAGCTCTAAGCTTTGAGATAATTGTGTCAGGTTTGCCAAGTGCCAGAGATGCATGACATGCAGAATAGTTGCTGTATTATATTTTGTCATAGGTTTTTGTTGAAAAATATATTGAAGGATAAAATTATAGGAAACTATTTTGAATTCCCAGCTACTGCATGTTTTGACCCAAGAAAAGGGAGGTCTCTGAACTACTGTTTAGCACAGCTGTCTATAGTAAGCTGTGCCCTTCCTTGTGTAGTCTTCAGTGTGTAAGGCTACACATTGTTTCAGTGATTGTTGGATATGGGCTACACCTTGCGTAACAATATAAACTGGTTGACAAAGACAAGTCTTGTGAATTGAGTCCCTCTCTAACTTGAAGGAAAACTTTACTTTAAAGATGTCTTTGTAGCTCTTCAGAAGTATTTTCTGTTTCCATTGAGGTTTGGGGTATGGTTTGGGGTATTTTACCCATTTTAGATTCCCTCTTGGAACTTGAATGAGGTTAATTGTTCTAAGAGGTCAAGTTATATTATTCCTTTTCATCTTTCCTGTTACAGTATAGTGCTGCAATCCTAGCTAGAACAGGAGAAATGCTTGTTCCCTTGTGTATCTTGTGGAAGACATCTTGTGCAGCACTGCTGTGACACTGCAGTTCTGCAGGGCTCTTCATGTATGCCTGGGATCATGTTCCTTGTGCTGTGGTGTTATCCCCCATATCACTTGAAGGCTTTAGTTTTTCTCTATTCCTTATTGTGTATGTAGTGATAGAGAGTGTACCCCGTGGCAGGACTGGATTGCTCCTGCTTCCCTTGGGAAGGGAAGTCAATGTTTATGCTTCTGTGGAGATGAAACTTGAAGATGCCTCCATAACTGTAGGAAAAACTCCCTGGTTTTGGTACAAATCTGTGACCTCCTACTTCAAAGTTAAAACACTGTAGTAACATGTCTGTCATCTTACTCATATGAGCGGAAATACAGAATTTGAATTGACAGTATCTTCTGAGTGGTGGTCTGTCAGGACTATCACTCATCTTTTGCTCTTCACATCTGTAACTGGCTGCCTGGACCTGGTCAGATATTTATTACACTGTCTTGATTCCTTGCAAGCAGCCTTTGCTGTGCATGTTTCCAGGCGTCTCAGAAGTATTTAGCAGTTTTCACATGCGCTCGATTCATTTAGTGACAGAAGACAGCATGAGGCTCTTTACCCTTCATTATTGCGTGTGTAGCACATAAGCACTACAGATGAATTCAAAATACAAGGCTAACTTACTACATTCATCCAGAAGTATCCCATAAAATTTTGTGTTCGTTAAAAAAAGCTGCATAAATGCCGAAAGGCTTTTTAACTTGTGTTGTAAAAGGGCTAAGTGTGAAAAGGAAGATGTAACTGGACAATGTAACTGATTTGTTCTGTCTCCTCATTTAGAAGGTTTTCAGGCAGGTTAGAAACTTCAGCATTCAGTATGATGAAACTTATTCTTGCTACTGTTAACATTATTCCTTCCAGGCTAGCAAAGAAGTGTTTATGCATATGTACTATTCATCAGTAAAACATTTGCCTTCTTATTTGTCAAGTTGCTTAAACATTTTGCTTTTTATTTTGCTCATCTGAATATTTTATGCTGCGTATTTTCTTTTTCTTGTCCTTTAGGAGTGAATATCTGAAATGCATTTTATTTATTGTTTTTTTTAAGATGGAGGAAAAGAAGTGCTGTCAATGCATCAGATTCTTCTATATTTGTTACGATGCAATAAAGCTCTGGTGCCTGAAGAGGAGATTGCCAACATGCTTCAGTGGGAAGAGCTGGAATGGCAGAAATATGCAGAAGAATGCAAAGGGATGATCGTTACCAGCCCTGGCATGGTACAACAAATAATTCTGATTCATTAACAAGCCAATGACATGTACATGTCTTGTTCTAGAGAGTCTGCTATAGTCTGAATTTGGAAAGGGCAAAGTTGACCACTGACAGTTGCAGATTGCTATAGGAGAGTTTATTGACTTCTTCCAACCCTGGGAAGAGTTGTACCTTATGCTGCCATACTGAAGGTCAGATTTCTAGAGGAGCATTGTTTCAATGTGCACGTTAAAAGGAATAGCTATATTTTAAGTATAGGAAACCGTAATTTGCTCCTCTGCTTTCATATTTTCTCTTACAGTCTTTATGTGCAGCTTCTCATTGCATTTTCACTTGACACGGACCCAGAGAATTAGTAATTATTTGCTATTTTCTTTCATGTTCCTCTTTTGTCCCCCCCCAAGCTCTATTTAATGTGTTCTCTATAGATTCTGCCCTGAATATAGAAAACGTTCTGCCTGTTTTTTTCCTCTACATCATTTCTTATGCTGCTCTCACACCGAAGAATTTTGTGTACATAATTGAATGCAACCATTAACTTCCAGTGCCAAACTTGAAACACATATGGCCTTATAATTTCTGGAACAGTTAGCATTTAAAGCATAAGTTCTCAGCTTCTTTCAACTCCAGGATATATATGTAGATTTAGCCTATTTTTCTGAATTTCTTACTTAAGAAACGTGGGTCACAAGAATAAATGTTCACTGAAAGCTGCAGACTTTTGTTTGCATGGCTTGGTCAGCATCATAAAGATGGTATCGCAGTAACAGGGGCATGTTTTAGACCTCACACTTTAGACTGCCGTGCAGCTTTCTCTGTTGTAAGACCTTTCTCTGACTTCATTTTCCACCTTTATTGTACAACATCTCAGCTTCTCCAGAAAAAAAATGAACTGGAATCATGCTTAAAGGGAAATTTAGTATGCTAACTAAAGAACCTGTTCCCAGAATGAAGCCATGACACCTTTATATAAATATTTCAAGCCTTTATTTTTAAGTATGGCAGCATTACATTTAGTAAATTACTTTATAAGTTAATCGTAACTTGTCAGATTAATTTATTTTTCCCTTCATTTCATTCTGAGTGTTTTTGTTCTGGCTAAAACTTCATATACCGAAAGGAAAATAAATAAGACCATGTGACAGAACACATGAACTCAGTATGGAAAGTTCTACTGGAAATGGTTAAAACAGAGATAGACTCTCATACTAGAAATTGTTAGCCTTAATTGCTTAATTTAACATTGCCTATGGTTTCTGTAATACAAAGTACTTGGCAGTATGCAAGTCTTCAGCATGTGAATGGTATATACTGACATAACTTCAGTGGTTTGGCTGAAGATATGCTGACTTCAGCTAGCTGAAAACTTGCTCTTTTTTGTTTAGCATGAGGGTATGTGTATATGCTCTTTTTGTGCATCACTTGAACTGTAAATGTCTTCATGCACAAGGCAACACAGTTTGAGGGATAGTGTTAACTTTGAGATTTTTCCATGATTTTTACTGACAAACTTTGTGTTCTACAAGATGTTTTTAAAGATGTGTGTGGACATCAAAATATGTAAGCATAAAAGAAATCTGCAACACTTTGAAATGTTGTCATGTTATAATGCCATCCTTGGAACATGTTTTTCTCTCAAGAAGATTGCAATGATTTTTTCTTAGTTTGTGGATTTTTTCTGTTCATTGCAGCATATTCTATTGAGTATGAAAGTGAAAAACGGTGTGAAAGTATTTTGTATGCATTTTACAATGTTAGAAGATGAAAGTTCTATTAGAGAGACAATGTGAAACTGTTTTTAGAAAATGACAACTTTTAAATTCACTTTGTGTAAGTACATAAAATTAAAACACTAAATTTTATTTTGCTCTTTTCCTCCACAATGTCACGTCAGAAATTTCTGTTGTGAACAGATCCAGTTTTTCCTATGTATTTTCTTTTTTAAAATGAGGCATATATATGTATGATAGAGGGGGAAAAATTGATAGGCATATGTCTCATTTAACAACTACCAATAGTTCACCATTATTTAAAAGTAACTTATTCATTGTGTTTCATTAGTTCATTGAAAATTTGTATTGGAAGAGATTTAAAGGTTCAGATTTTAATCCTTTTTAATACTTCACTCTTTCAAAAATGCTGCTGCTTTTTCTGCCAGTACAAATCCATGTATTTTTCACATACTTTTGTACTATATCTGCATGCAGTCCCAGCCATGCCTTCTAATACGAGCAAAGTCTTGACTGATGAGGTTTGGAATAGTAAACACAGATAATGGGCCTCTGTTCCGTTAGAATTTCTTTGTTTTGGAAGAGATATTAAAAGCAAGATTCTGATTGTGATTATTAGATGGTCTCTCACAGCACTTTTAAAAGGAGAGGGATAAAAGTCTGGAAGAATAACATCTAACTGGCTTACATCCTGTCTGCTGGTACGGTGTGTTTCTTTATGGTGCTGCTTATAAACCATCAGAAGCAGCACCAGAGGTGAAGCTGTTGTTCCACATGCTGGGGGGATGTGGAACACATAGTGTAGTAACTGAATGACAGAACCCAGACAGTGGCAGCTAAAACAGTCTGATTTTAAGCGATCCTGAGCCCATACATTTCACACACCCTGCTATAGGTGTATTGAAAGCTCTTCCTCATTCCTAACGTTAAGAGAGGGAGGAAAAACAGCAAGCAACTTGTTTGAAGTTTTTTTTTTTTAAATAAAATAAAAATGAAGCTTTTCAATTTGGCTTTGCACAAAACCCACAAAACGTCAGGAATTTAAGATCTGGATTACAAATCTACTTTATGCTTGCTGGAAATCCTCCCTGTGTTTTTCATTAGATTTTGTTGTCATATTCTTCCTTTATTGGAAGTGCTGTGGGGAAACCCTTTTTTATCTTTTTTTAATCTTGCCAGCATGAGCTAATTTTTTTTTTTTTTGAGTGGGAAGGTGCAGCTATGTTCTGTCATCATGTCCAAAGGGAAGCTGATAAGCATTTTTCCCTTGGAAAATGTTTCTCTATCTGAAAGTCCAAGTTTTATGTAATCTCTTTTAGAATAGATTGGAAGTTTTGCCACCTGAGGAGGTTTGCCTTTATTTCTGGAATTGGCTTTGCTTATCCATGCAGAAAATGATTCCTGTGAACAGTTCTTCAAAGGTGGTTTGAAGGGTGAAAGCTTTGTTCTTGACACAGTTTTTACTGTTTTGTGAAGAGAATGGTGGGAGCTGTGTTTGTAACTCTGAAACTCATCTTTGAGAAATTCATAATGCTGAATTAGAAGTTTTGAGATGCAGGTAACTAGAAGTAATGCCCTTTTTCTGAAACCTTAGACAAGCAGAAAATATTGGCCTCAGACAGCTGATTGCAAAGTGGGGAGTAAGCAGGCACGTAACAAAGCAGCTTGGAAGGTAATGGAGAAAATATTTACTTGGAGACAAACTGCAACTTCAACGGAGTTTTTTAAATGCTAGATGAGTGATCAAGAGCTCTGTAAGCAGCATGTCATCTACAGTGATGTGTAATTGCTCATTTTCTACATTTTTAAAGGTGTAATGAAAGTCACCTCCTCTTATGCTGTCCTTTTTAGCTATAAAAACTTCTGTTTTGAAATGTAAAAAGGACAAAAGTCTCCTCATTATATGAAACTGTATTCTTCATTGTACACATCAGCCTAGGAGCCTTTTCTAAGAGTAGCATGATGCTTTTTAATTTTTTTATACCATTTAGTCTGTGTGATTGAATGGATCTAATAATGTCTTCACTCACATTGGGAAATCAGGAAGAGAACTAAAAGTAGAGAGGTAAAGTGATCTTAGTGAAGTGCTTAGGCATATGGGAACCTGGATGCCAGAATGCTAATCTAGATTTTATTTTGATTGTGATGCTCAAAAGAAGAAAGCTCAAATTATCAAACTGTAAATTTCTTAACTTGTAAAATGAAAACAGTCTTCCCTTTTTTCTCTGGGAGAGCTAAGTTAATTAACTTTGTTTCAGCCATTGCTAAATATTGATTACAACGCGATTATAATATGTGCATTTTTAATAAACTTGGAATATTGCTGCTTTGTGGTTCCTGGATAGTGTGGGCTGGAGGCAATAAATTTTCCATGGAGCTGTTGTCAATTAGGTGTATTTTGTTTTTCTCCTAGAAACCCAGCTCTGTTCGTATTGATCAACTGGACCGTGAACAGTTCAATCCTGATGTAATTACTTTCCCCATTATTGTCCACTTTGGGATACGACCTGCTCAACTCAGTTACGCTGGAGATCCTCAGTAAGATGCTTTTCCTTCCATCTTCCATTCAAAAACTCATTACTGTTGTCATTTGTGACTTAAATAGGGCTTGTTTATGTACTTATCAAGTTGATACAGAGCTTAGTGCTTATGGCATTGGACACTAGCCTTTGTAAATTAAAGAGTATGAGGTATAATTTCTTCTAATTTAGTTCAGGATCTTCTGAAGTAAATATGGATGCACATGCAGGAACAGCTCTTCTACCTCAGACCAAAGGTTACTCTAGCTCTACGTTGTTTCTCTGAGTAACCAATTGTGTTTTTTCTTTTGAGAGAATAGTGTAACAGGAAAGGAGGAAAAAACATCCTTCCTCAGGCTCTGTAGTATATTGACTTGCAAGCTAGAGGACACATTTAGATCACTTTGTTTAACAGGCCTGAGTGAACCTACCTTCTCTAAATTTCTCCAAACTTGAACTTTTTGCTTGAACTTTTTTAGTTTCAGTGTTGACAGGGAGAAGATTCCAGGTAATCACTTCCCCAGTGCTGTTGTGCATTATATTAAAAAAGACAATTTCTTTTTCGTTTCAGAGCAGCTACTTGACTTAATTCGATGCTCTTCGGGTCTTAAATCTAGTAATGTATAATGTAGCCATTTCCTGTTTGCTTCCTTCATGACACTTATGTTTTTCTGCACCCTGTCATATCCTTCCTCGTCTCTTTTTATTGACTTGAAGGGTTGAGTCTACCTACTTATTCTAGCTTGGAAGCTTTTGCATTCATGCTGCTTTTGCCTGTACCTTTTCTATCCTTATAGAGATAGGAACAGAGTGGAGAGGCAAACAGAACTTCAGGCAGAGCAGGGCATACTCTTTCACTATGGATTTGTGTAGTGGCATAAAAGTGATTGCTGGGTTTTGTGCTAGAAGTTTTTTGTAATTTATGACATTTTCAGGGAACTCTTCCAATGATTCACAGATCTGTTTTCTGAATGATGACAGATAGTATAGAGCCCATCTCTTGTGCATGTATAGTTGAGATTGTCTTTTTTTCCTCTTACTAATCAGTGTTATTTAATGACATTGAATTTCACCTGCAACTTTGAGGCCCAGTTACTCCAATGTGCGTGTATGATATGCATTCTTCAGCTCCTTGGTGATTTTGGATTTAATGTCGTGAATAGTTTTGTATCATCAGCAATTTTTTTTTTACCTCACTGTGTTCATTCCTGTGGTTGTCAAGGATCTGTATAGGAGTGCTCATCTGCATTTGTTGAAAGAAGACTATACCTTCTTAGTCTGAAAGGCTTGTAACTTAGTGATACAGATTTCGTGAAATTCTGCACAATATTGACCTTTTTTTATTAGCTTTGACAGGTTGAGAATGGGAAAAAGCTGATATGTGAAATTAAACTTACATGTTAATTGCAGATAAGTCACAGGGGTGGGAAGAGTGAGTGCTTATCCAGACAACAACATACTTTCTTTTTGGCTCTGGGTATGACTTTTCATTTCTTTGTCCTTTAGGTTTTTTAACTATAAGAAGAAAATAATTAGATGAGAACACAAGAACCACCTCTATTTTGATGCTGAATTTCTTAATTAAAAACAGTATAAAAAAAAGTTACTTTTCCAACATCTTGTATTTTAACTTTATTTAAAATTTCTATGGCTTCCCCCACTGCCCCAGGCTGCCTGGAGAATTTAGGTGTGCTTCTTTTATCAAAGTAACAAAACAATTTTTTGTGAAAGAACTCTGTGGTGTCATCGTAGATCTCAGGCTTAACTCTGGTATGTGTGTGAAATATATAATGCCCAGAAAAGAATTTCCTGTAGTATGTTTTCTTTGTGAGGTTCTAATACAGAATTTTTGTCATTTTGTCATAGTCATCTGTTTATTTCTCAAATATAACTGCAATAACATAGTTGGTTCCACCAACATTAATAGAAAAATGTATGTTGTACTCAAAGTTCTCATTTTGGGGATGAAACATCCTCATTTGTGGAAATCTGTGCTAGATCATAGAGGGACTTCCACTGAGAAAAAAGTTCTGTTACGTAGATTAATGTGTAACTGGACACCCCCAAAATATGAATAGGTAAGATGGTTGGATTAAAAACCAGAAACCTTATGTATACACTAGCCACAGAAAACTTGGCTTTCAGTTTCCATTCAGCCCAAATTCCTGTAGGGAATGAAACTTCATTTCACTATTCACAGAATGATTGTGTTGCTCATGACTTGTAGAACTCTTCTTCATGTGCTTCTTAGAAATGTTTCAGCCAGTGTGAGGACAGACGCTTTTTGGAAAAGGTTACTGCTTTTCAGTGAGTGATAGGGGAATCTCATGGAGAAAAGGGAGTTTTCATCTGCCTGAATTGAGATGTCACGCTACGGGCAAGTCTTCTCAGCGGGCAGAGATGGCCCTTCAATGAGGATGGGTGGATATCTGGGAGACCTGAGTTCTGCCCTGAGCTCTGCTGGTCACCTCATGCTGCACACTACTACCTCTCTGTGCTGTTGTCTGCATCTCTAACAGCTGCAGAGATGCTGTCACCTTTCTTGGAAAACGCTATGAGTTTTTTTTTTTTTTTTTTGGAGCAAAAAGATGCTTGTAGATCATCCGTGTGTGTATATGAATTCAGAAGGCCAAACTGCAAGAGACTTCTGTTGTATCAACTAAAACGCTTGTTTTCTGGTTTTGTCCTTCAGATACCAAAAGCTGTGGAAGAGTTACGTGAAGCTGCGTCACCTGCTGGCTAACAGTCCCAAAGTCAAACAGGCTGATAAACAGAAATTATCACAGAGAGAGGTATGCTGGGCCTTTCTGTATCTGATAATTGAGTGCGGTAATTCAGGATGGAGTAAAGCTGGATGACAGCCCTTTTTATGGAAACAATAGAAATCCTTCACAAAAGGTTTTCTTCTGAGGCTGTTAATACAGATTTTATTTTTATCTTTGCTTGTTGGAGAATGGATTTTTCCTTTTTTCAACTCTTAAACTACTGCAAAGTTTTTTACCCAATTACAGAAATGATCTTTGTGGAACCATAACTTTATAGCCCTTGCCTTTAATGGTTTCAGGAATTAGCTTAAAGAAGGACTTTTCGTTTCAGAATACTGTTTTAAGCGTTTCATAATTTTAAATATTCCTCCTTTGAGATTAAAAACTGTCACACTTGTGCATAGTTTTAAACTAATTTATTAGGCAGTCTTAGTAAATTCCTTAAGATCTTTGAGTGGTAGACTGAACATCTTGAACAACTAGATTATTCCAACTGTTTTTATTTTCAGTAATCTGTAAAGACAAATGAGGTGTGTGTCTGAATTTTTCTTTTGTCTTTTTTTTCCCCCCCAGAGTGATGAGCAATAAGCAATTCCTAAGTGCAAATGCTCAACCAGTTGGGAATTAAAATTAGAAAAATAGCCACCTAAATGTTGGCTAAAGTAGCCTGCTCTAAGGTATCCATCATTTAAGATCTTGGACTGAAGCTTTGCATTTGTCTGGTGGCTTGTCTGCCAGGCACTGTTAATTGGACAACTTATGTAAATAGTACATAGAGGCAAAATGAACTTCTTTGGTATAGGATGGGTTGTGTTGTGATTTTATTTACTAAAAAGTCTGGTGATTATTTATCTCTAATTTGCTAATTCTGTGGTTGTGGTAGCTGTAGCTGTTTGACAGTGTACCTGATTTTATTATTACTGCAAAGCATACTATGCTGTTGCATGACCAAGAGTCTTAGTTAACGTTTATTTATGCTGGTATTAAATAAGCCCTTAGCTTCCTTCCCTGTAAATGTGGAGGAAAAAAAAACAGGGTTAAAATTCACCCATGGCACAATTTTTAAGGACCAGTGTTTTTTGACCCTGTAGGAGATATTTTTCTTTGCTATAGCTTTCCATGCTCAAGGGAGACCAATTGGAAGGAGAGAAGACCATTGTGTTATGGGCATCTTTTTGTTAGTGGCTAATGGATGGCTTGTGTAAAATTGTAGTGGATTGGTGGTGGGGGTGGGTGGTGATCGTCTTGCTTCAAAAGATAAAATGTTCCTTTGGTATTATGTACTGTGTGGTGTTCTGGTCTTTGTTTCTAGACTATTATCTAGGATGATGGATTTCTTGAGTAGTCGTCTGGAATCAGAGAGATGTGTGGGGCTGAAGCAGAAGCTTTATGTGAGGATAACTTATGCATTCTGCCAATGGAGGTGTCAATAACATAGTATGAGCTGCAGGGCTGCGCGTAACTGGTACGCGTGCTTTTAAAGATTGAGTCACGTATTATGAGTAATGCCAGAGTGCTCCTGAGCCAGCCAGCCTGAAAGCACAGCGAGGTCTTGCAAGCACTATAGTGCCTGTGTCGGAAAATACCCAATGGCACAGCCTTGAAATGCAAGTTTTAGACAGTTCCCAAGGGGTGCAGTGCTGTAAGAACCTCTCTGCCCTCAGTCATTCACCACATGTGATTGTATGGTGTTGTTTGTGACAAGGTCGTGCATAGGGGCTTTATGGCTCTAACATCGAGTTCTTACAGCAGGTGCATAAGTTGGGACCCGAAGGCTCACTTTGAAGTCAGTCGAGAGAGAAATGCATTTTTTGAAGCAGTTTATCCCTCTTCATTGCATATAAAAGGAGCCTGGGCTAACTAGCCTCCTACGCTAGACATCCCAGTACTGTCTAGAAACAGGTCTGATTAAACCGTATGGATAGATGTGCCTCTTGAGTCTCTGTGGAGCAGAAAGCACAGCCTGTTCCTGCCCAGAGACGCTCACTGGCTTCAGACTGGGAACGGGGAAGAGATGGCTCTGAGCGTGTATCCTGTAGTGAGAAGGAGGGGGGAGGATGGGTTGCAGCTTTGAAAAGTTTTGTTTACTGGGGCTGGGGGGGGTTATTTGAGTGCGTGCTGTGTGGGGAGCTTGCATACTCCAGGGGCTTTGTAGTATTGGAACCAGAAGATCCTGATCTGGAGGTGATTTATCTTAGCTGTTTTTCTTTCTTTCCATTTTTACAGAGCATACTTCTTTAAAATGTTTCTGTCAGAGAAGCTAACATTTCATAGTCTATACAGACAAAAACACTGTTCGCACAACACCAAACAAGCTGTGTTTTTTAAACATTTTTAATTTTTTAATTGTAATAATATTGGTAGATTTCTTCATAATAGGCTTCAGGACCTGTGAATGCTGGCCCCTTTCACTGACTTGGGGGTACTGTCAATAGTGAACAGAACCTATTATTGTGTAGCTGGGATCATGTAACAAAGCCTTTCTTTTACTTAATCTGTTGAATACCTTACTCCTACTGAATGCTTCAAACCAGGAATACTTGTGGATGTATTCTTGAATGAAGAGATTGTTTTGCACAGTGGTGAAGAAGGTGCTTTCATTATAAGGATGTTAACCTGCGTGTGTATGCATAACTTTGGAAGTACGAGTAGAACTGGTTTGTTTTGTCATCTACAACAAAAACTGTAGTCACCGTTATTGTCGCCTTGGTCTGACAAAATCCTCTATCTGCATTGTACTCCAGCACATCTACCACAGTCTGTGCCTGGCAGTTGCCAGATTTGAACTAGTTTTAGAAACTGTTTGCCAGAAGTGAACCTTAAATATTGTGAATGCACACGTGTGCTTTGCTGCTTTGTTGTATGAAGTTCTTCACAGGAGCTCCATTTTCTTCCTGTCTAGGAAGCACTGCAGAAAATTCGGCAGAAGAACACAATGAGACGTGAAGTGACTGTCGAGTTGAGTAGCCAGGGATTCTGGAAAACAGGGATACGCTCTGATGTCTGCCAGGTGACTAAACTGCAGAGATGCCTGATGTGTTGTTTCTCTTGATAGCTGCCACTTACCTCTTGCAAGGATTTGCTATGATTCTATACTGAAGAACTAATCACTGTAAATCAATACCTTTGCCTCCACGTGATCTGTTGCTTTAGGGAACTGTTCTAGCCCCCTTTGCACCCCCCAGAAAGCTAATTTATAGGTTTAATTTTCTAGCCCTTGCAGTAGATTGCCACTCTTGATTAGCACAAAGTGGGGGGACAGGACACAAGAATGGCAAGTTTGAGACTTGGAGGTCTGAAATGTGGTAGCCTTGACTTGTATCAACCATATGCTGAGTCATGTGTTGAACATCAATGGCTTCTTCATCTATTGGGTTGGTGTTAGATATTTTTAGTTTATCTTTGTATTTGGAGATTTTTATTTTTTTTCCTCACTGAAGCATGAAGAGTGATCTTTTTACTTGAAAGAAAAAAAAAAACATGGATTAGAAAAGGATGACCCTCAGTAGGAAGATATCTTTCATGTAGGTTAATGTTCCAAATGCATGACATTTTGAAGGTGCAGATCTCTGCTGGATCCTATTCCAAAGCAGTTGGCAGCCACCAACTTTGTGATTACAAACAAAAGGTTTAAATAAAATAAAAAGTGCATTTTTGTCTAACATTGTATTAGCAAAATTCAAATAAGTGTAACAGCCAAATAAATATACTAGTGATATAATTAGGTTATTTTTGCTGTCTCGGATGTTGATTAAAGAAAGGCTAAAAAATTTCAATATTAACAGGATGAAATAAAAACTTATGGTTGACTTGGCACAGATATAGTTAGAAATCCTGTTGTTGTATTAGAACCTTGGTAAGGCCAGAGGGGGCATTTGAATGGGAAGGAAATGCTAATAACTAAAATTGCTTTTTTTGTCTAAAACATTTCTTTTGATTCTGCTGTTGCTTCTGAAGTCAAGGAATAGTGGAACAGTATCCTCTCATGTAGCAGAGGGAACTTATAGACCTTTTCTATTTTTTTGTTGTAAACTATATCTGTTTTTACAAGTTAAGGAAACAGTTTAAACTTCTAATTTAGGAGACTTGAAAGTTTTTTGTTACTCATAATATCTTTTAAGATTCATCTTTTAATGTATCATTGGATATTCTTTGTTCTCATTTTGCTGTTGAAGGACAGCAAATTACCAAACAGCGATGGGAATAAAGCTATTTTGTGTTTTTGTGCACATCTGCAGCCAGAACATCCAAGTCAGGCAGTTCTGCTATGAAAGTCCTTTGATTTTTTTTTTTTTTCTTTGAGAGGTCAAGAGTAGGCAAACTATATATCTGTAAAAATGAAAGACTGCTATTGTTGCTGCATGGTTTTTCCCAGATTAAAAAAGACTAAACCTAAATACATGTAAATCAACTCTGTAGGCAGAGTTAAAGTGCAGTGATTTAAAAATAGTGGTTTTCCTTAGTTTTTTAAAAGCATTGTAAATTATAAGATTGAAACATTAGTCATTATAACAGTTTAAAGTTTCTCCAAGTTCCATGTAGCTGTTGTAACACTGGTCTTCATGATTTCCAAAATGAATTGCTCAGAGGGAGAGAGGAATAAAGGTGAGTGAAACATTTTTGAAAACGTGCAATGGCTGTTTTCTGCTAGTCTCATTTAAAATTATCCAGTAGGTGAAGTGCACTTCTTGGACACTGAGATGGGCAGCACTTACTATGCAGACTGGGTCCCACCAAGAAGATACCCACCTGTCGTTGCCTGTATTGCTGCTGACATGCTCTCAACAGCTGCATTAGGTGTTCAGGGTGAGGAGAGAAACCATGAATTTCAAAATATTTCAGCTTGCCTGACTCTTCTTGGTAGCTTCAGGTTTGAAGTGCCTGCCCAGGCAGTTGCACTGGCGGCTCATATCCTGCCAGCCTTGGGGTATGGCGGCACTGCTGAGGAGCTGGGGGCATCTGGGAGAGTCCACTGCCTTGCCATGTCAGCTGCAGCAAGAAAAGAACATGCAGCATAGGCTAGAATCATATACATAAAAGTTACTAGTATGTTTATAACCAGATTTAAGTACCAAGGTTATGGGATTAGTCCTGTAGCCACACAGTTTCGAGAAAAATTTTTTTTAATCACTAGCCATTCTTTAGTCTAATACGATTTTAAAAGCCTACATTTTAGTTTCTTATAGAGATAAATAAAACATCAGAAACATCAAATAGCTATAATCCAACATGACACACATTAATTGAATCAATCAAGTATTTAGTGCTGTGAAAGCAGCACTTTGTCAATATAACTACGAGAGTCAAATTAAAGACCTTCTATGTGCCTCCCAGGGAGATATCAATTCCTCATTCACTGCAGAACAGCTGATATAATCTAAAGCTTCATATTCCAGTTCTCAAACTTTGGGCCATGTCTACTGGTTGCTAAGTATAAAGAATATCAAACCTTGCTTGAGGGACTCTCTCTATTGTCTGGCAGCCTGTGCAGTGGAACATACAGGCAGGGAAGCAGAGCTGTCTTGTGAAGCCATGTTTTTATTTACTGTAACTAATTCTTTCCACAAAGGAAGACATAGGAAGCACAATTGTAAAGTTTATGTGGACATAAGAGGGGCTTTCCCGCAGCTTGTACATTACCCTAAAACTCTAAATGAGTGACATGAGAACAAAATAAAATTTCACTTGGACTTTTGTTTTGCTTGCAATGGTTTTGCATTTCTCTGCCATTCAGAGAGCCTCTTTCTTGCTGATAACGTGTTGCTTCCATTGTTATCTTTCAGTTACGTGTTTAGTTCTAAAGAACTGAACCAGCAGCCTTTTAGTTGAACAGGAACCTTAGCCATTGGTTATTCTTAACCTCTCAGTATTGTAACTTCCTCAGGTTTTCTTCTGCTGTTCTTTAATGGCATGCAGAAATCCATAACATCACTTATTCCATAAATTATACATAATCTGATTTGTATGCTTGCTTTTTTGCACCTTTCCACACTACACATTAATCATCTGTAATCATATACATTCCTCTTTCTGAAATAAATATGGATAGCCCTCGGATTCTAATTCCCTTAAAGCATGTTGTTATTTTAAAAATGTCCATGTAACGTCACTAATAGAACAAACTGAAATCTGACATCACTGTCACAAAAATGGTCACATGCATAAAATTCTCGTAGTACTCTCACTATTCACTCTAATGCAAGGTTTTTGATGTTGATAATCATACTTGCTATACTACTGTACTGGTAAATGATACTACTTATTTCAATACAGATCCATCCACAATCAGTAACACTAAGTAGAATTATTGTTTTAAAACTCTGAAAGAGGGGGAACTTTTGTTACAGCGTAAGTTTAATTTTAATTTAAACTTTCCCCTAACAGAAAAGATTATCTGTGTCCTAGATGATAAAGCAGCAATCTTTCCAATATTTTTAGCACATCATCCCAGAAATTGCCAGACTGCACAATTTCAAAAAGTCCTTAATTCTTCTTCAAAGGAAGTGAAGTGGTAATAACTGTGCATGAAAATAGTTTTTTTTGTTGTTAAAAACTGGTTAAAGTGGAATACGTGTTCCCTAATGTTACGAGGGCAAGGGAAGTGGTCAGTCTTCCTCTAAGGTACTGACCTGCAACTACAGGGTATTAAATGAGAAGATCCAAGCATCTAGCATTGTATTCAGTCACAGGTTCTTGAAAATTGACCTTGCTGGTGACCAGATATATTTTTCCTCATTCAAAATACTTCAGTAGAACACTGCTCTTAAGTATTTACTATTCTATTTATGGTGGCAGGGGAATGCGTCCTCACTGTGATTATGCAGACAGACAAATCCAACTTAACTAAGTGTTCTGGTGATGGGGATTGGGAAACCATGATTTTCTTATTTTCTCACTTAAACCAAGACCAACGGACGATGTGACAAATAGAATGTTTGTATTTATAGCTTAGTCAGTGTCTTTTGTGCACAGAAGCTGAATGCTTTCCCTTATTGCTTTTTAGCATGCAATGATGCTTCCTGTCCTCACCCACCATATCCGCTACCATCAGTGTCTGATGCATTTGGACAAATTGATAGGCTACACTTTTCGAGATAGGTGCTTGCTGCAGGTAAGATATGCAAAAAATAATTTATTTGCCATTTTGTCTTCCTGAAATTATTTAGTTGATCCATAATCCTGTCTTTTATATAAATTCATAGAAATGAGCTGCTTTGCCGTACCTTGAAGATGTTTGATCATTTGCACTGCAGATCTTTCAGAAGTTTGTTATCCCAACAGATTTTTAAATAAGAGACATCTATTGTGCACGTAGGCATACACCTACCTTTGCTCAGTGATAGGCCTGGATTTGCTTGTAATGTGTAGAACACAAAAACAGTCTTACTGAAAAGACTGGCAGGTACAATACTTAATAAGCTCTTAATAATAATTAAGCTCTTTTTTAGTTATTTGTGAAGAATACAGTGTTTTTCTGCAGATGATTCTGTGCCTTGCTTTTTCCTTTTACAGTCTCTTGTTCCAAAAAGGAGTTAAATGCAAAATAAAAAAGCAACATTTGCTTTTGCTGTCTAGTGCAAAGCTAGTGCAAGGAATTTGCAAACTTCTGTTCAGCTCTTGATTTCTACAAGTATGTGATGAAATCTTCCATTTACAAACAAGGGCAGGAAGAACTGGAGAGGAGAGTTTTATTTGCTTTAAATGCATCCTTGTCGTGTGACCAGTCATTTATGTAAGTGCATATGTGGAACTGATCAGCTCCAGAAGACTGACTCTTGGCGTGGTGGTCTCTTTCCCCTTACGTTTCTTCTGAAGTTACTGAAGGAAAACGGGCTTCTCCCCCAAATATCTCTAAAGTCTCTCTCCACTGACTGTGGTAGGGGCTGAGAAAGTTGAGTTTTCCCAAAGTTCGAAAAAATGCAGTTTCTATAAGTGGATGTAGACCTTAGACCTCCTGAAGAATTTGAAGTTGAGGCTTGCTTAAAGTCTTTTTTTCATAGTTTCTCTATTTTCTAAAAGTTGGTTTCCAGGGCTGGTCCTACTGAAAGTTGCATTAAACATTGGGGATCTTGTAGGTTTTGGTTGCTGCAAGCTGCCTTGGTTTTAACATGAAAGATAAAAATGCAGTGACAGAAATCTTAAGTATTGAGACCAAAGAGACAAACCAAAAAACACATCGCAGTTGAAAAGGGGAGAAAGCATAAAATCAAATGTCAATGTTAGTCAAATTATTGCTTAGTTATATTAAAAGTTACAACTTTTTAATGCTGATCCCTGTGTATATTTATTTAAAACACAATAACTTGTTCCAGAAGAGTTTTTAAAAAAATTTACATAGCACCTATAACATACTTAAGCATAGAAAATAACAGATGTATAGTTTTGCATTGATTTTCACGTTCTGTCACATTGTGGTGTTTTTAAAGCACAGACTGGGCAAGAAAGGATATGCTAACTTAACAGTTCAGACGAGGTAGTGTTTCATCCAGTACAAATGGAGCAGAAGTTGAGAATATGCAATTATGACAAACTTACTAATATTAGTGAGGAACTAAAAAGGACTTGGAGAAAATTCTTGTTGTTGCCTATCATTTTATTCTCAGCAATGGAAACAAATTTCTCTAATTCTTGTTCTTGGAAAGTCACAGCCAGTGTTCAAATGAACAGTGCATAGAGCTACTGTCTTTGCTTATAACCTACAGCACTGTTCCTGGGAGTGTTTCAGAAGTAACTTTCTGCAGCTTGAATTTGCCAGTATATCTCTTATTTTATATATAAGGTGTATGCACACATACATCTATGATGCATAATATTCTTGAGTGTGTATGTGCAAAGAAAATGCATGAGTTTGCAGGACAGTGATAAAAGCAAATTATAGTACCTTTACCTGCTGCCATTTTTGCAATGTTGGTGTCAGCAGCAGCAGAGTAAGTTTTTGATGCTGGATAGTACGAACTTAAAACAGAAGACCAATCCTGCCATGGATGTTAACTTCCAATTGAAGAGTGGCCCTGTATAGTCCAGAGAGTCCTGCTTTGAATAACCGTGCCAGAGATAATATACCTATTGTTGTTTTGTTTTACTTTGAAGTAGGAAAGCTTTACTGATATTTAAATATCCTTAATCAAATCTGTGAATGGTTGAGATGCTCGTTAGTTGTTCCTGATTTTAGTACGAACATTTGTCCTGCAATGTTAGAATGAATATATTTTTAAATAAGCAAACGCAATTGTATTTAAAACAAGTCAGCAAAGCTGGTAAGCAAAACTGTTAGGGCAAATTGACAGTTCACGCTTTTTTCTTCAAAGCTAATTTTTCTTTAAAAAAAAAAAAAAAAAACCTGCTGAAAGTTAATTAGGTAAAGTGATGATTGGGCATAAGTGTTGCTTCTTTCTGACATCTGAAATCGTACATCCTATGTTTAAATTGCTGGAACCAAACTAGTAATTGACAACATCACTTTGTAGCCTTTCTTCAAACTAAAAAAACAATTATTAGCTACCAATCTAACATTTTTTATTTCTTGCATTTACAAAAATAAATCTAAGACTTTTTTTTCCTGCATGTGCTACATTATAGCTTGCCATGACTCATCCAAGCCATCACTTAAACTTTGGAATGAATCCAGACCATGCCAGGAATTCCTTATCCAACTGTGGGATTCGACAGCCGAAGTATGGAGACAGAAAAGTTCACCACATGCATATGAGAAAAAAAGGTATGTAGTTACACCACTACCATTTTCTCTCACCTCTTAATCAGTAAGAAGAATTTTTGTCTGTTACTGTTTCATTGTCCATTGCTCTTCTGAGATCACTTTAGTGGAGGATTTCAATGGTTATACATAGAAACCAGTGAGATCTTCCTAAATGACTGGATTTTGGCAATTAGTCAACAAGTGAGTAGCTGAGAAAAAGCAAGAGTAATAAATGGGGTGGTGTATTTTTTGGCAATTATTGTTTTCTTAATTTGTTGTTCAATATGGTAAGCATATTGGAGGATATTTTGTAAAGGTATCTTACAAATGTGAAAATGTGATCTGTCTGCTGCAGAATACTCCTACCCCTTAAAAATATATTAAGATGTAGAGATGTTTAAGTAATGTTCAGAATGTCTTTCATGCAAAGGTAGTATGTCTATCTGGCTTTCTGAATGCAAACATACAAAAGCAGCCTGTAATGGGACTGTGGTCAGTTACAGAGCATCGGTAAAGATTATACATGCTGTAAGTAAACTGTAAATAAAGGGGAGATCTTGTGTATAGCAGTTACAAAGTATCGTTTTGAGTAATTATTTTATAGACCTATTTAAATTGACTTAGCAGCTGTTTGTTTAATAGTACATTGTTTGTATTTCTAGGGATAAACACCCTGATAAATATTATGTCCCGTTTGGGACAGGATGATCCAGCTCCTTCCAGGTAACAAAAATAATTAATTTTAGATTTGTACAGTGTGTTGGTTATATAATCTGTTTGCAAGGAAACTGTTGCAGAAGGAGATATTTCAACTAACTTACTGTCAGCAGCAGCTTTGGCAAATAGTTGAAATGGAAAGTCATTTTGAATTGACTCATTTTCTGAGGATGTGCTGAACTTTTAGCAGTGACATAGTAAATGTTTGGTGATGCCTGCAGAGAACTCCTGAGGAAGGTTTTAACAGCTAATTCTGTAATTCCTGTTTATTCTTGAAATGAGGAGGACTAAAATGCTACCTTTTGCTTTCTGCAGAATGAAAAATAAGATTTTTTTATTGTTGTCATTGCTGTAAATTGGATTCTCTGTCACCGTTCCTCATAGCAGTACTTTCCTGGCATGGCACCTTGTCAACATGTGTGATCTCAAATGGGGGCTTTGCTGGTGTACTGGTCCAATTTAAAGACACATGAGTAAACAGCTGAGGACAAAAAGCTGAATCATTAGTGTTGTGATGTAATAATGCTTAAATAACCACTAAGAAGTCTGTGCAAATAAATGTTTGAGGTTAGTAGCCACAGACACCATATGTAGCCAAACTGAATAAACAAAGCTGATAGGGATAATGCAAGCTGTATGTGAAATCTCCTAGATGCATGAACTAGAGGACAGGGGGTATATTGGTTAACTAGTGATATAACTGGACCTTTTAAGATTCATCTCTTTGGAGGAAGCTGGGGAGCAGGAGAAGTTGAATTCTGAATAAATGATTATTGTAGTGTTCCCTGAATGCAGTTTCAGCTAGACCATGCCCTTTTCTTTGAGAGAGTCAATGTCAGGATTATTTCAGCATCTTAAAAGAATGCAAGATAAGGCTAAATTGCATTCTCGTGAAATAATCCACAAATATAAAATCCTGCTTCTGAAAGACCTGTATTTTCTGCTATGCTGCTACACAGTGGAGTTTCTGTATTCATCACTATTGTTTTACACAGCATAGGTACTTGAATTCTTTCAGCCCATAGCAAAGGTCTGCTGTTTTAGAAGTCAGACAAACTATATAATTGTTGAGGGGATGCAAATATCATAAAAGCTGTCAAACACTTGAAAGATCTTTCAGATGCAAAAAAATCCTGTGGCTGTGGCCTTAATTCTGTTACAATCACATATGAAGTCAAAATGGTGCTAATTGCACACTTTGAGGTGTAGAGCAGAAATTTGTATATATTCGAAGACAAACTCATGTTCCTTTTCAATTGCTGTGTTCTGTTAGTCCTTTGTTTTATAAGCAGGCAGAGTTTGGAGGAAATGAAACTTTATGCAAAACAAAGGAAAATTGGGAGCAGTCACAGAAGAAAAACACAGGGAATATAAAGTTCTACAAGCTTTATAGTCTCTTTGAATGCATCTGCTTGTTGCCCAGTGACTTTTTTTTCCTTTTGAGCTCAAAGGAAATTACAGAAAACAGGACAGGGTGCATGTCTATATGGTATTTAAAGGTGCCATGAAAAATGAAGGTACTTGCTCCACTGTGGCTCTGCCATACCAACAAATCTGTTGCAGAATCATCACACCCTGCAGGTGTTGACATTAATTACGTACACTTTCCTGGTTGCCCACAGAAGGCTGAAGATGGTCATTTGTTTCAATCAAGAGATGCCCTATGATGGACAAAGAATCCCCATCTCAGTAGGGCATTACACAGTGCCAGTCCACAATACTGTTTCCTCTCTACATTTATTAAGCTCTGACAATATCTCAGAATGGAATATATGAAAATTTCAAAGACTGTCACTCGTGAGTTTCAAGATTTGTGTAGTTACTCTGTTTTGGAAAAGCTGGTACTCCAGAGAGGGTGGGGGAGGCTGCAAGAATGGCTATTCGTATCTGATTAGGAAGCAACTCAAACTTGTTCCAACTGTACTGTGTAAATTACCAGCATGTGTTATTTAACTGATGGTAAACCTTAAATTGCCTTTTTCAGGATTAACCACAACGAGCGTTTAGAATTTCTGGGAGATGCTGTGGTGGAGTTCTTAACAAGGTAAATAGGGAATTCTTCAATGGCCCTCATTGTTGTATGTTATTCTCATACCATTTGGCTTATTAAGCTTTGCAGTGTATATTTCACCACTGTGTTTGCAGTCCTGCCCCTGATATTTCAAGCTGCACATCTGCATATGCCTCTTGAAAATTCTTCTAGTGCTGCTGGTGAGAAACTAGAGTTTGTTTTATGGAGTGCGATTTAAAGTTGATTGGGGTTTTTAGGAGTTAGTATTTCAGCTACAGTCAAGTTGAACTTTGTAACTGTTTTTTACAAGAGATTTATTAGTGTGCCACTTCGTTTCCATGGGTTCTTTTTCTCTAGTTGCCAGTGAAAAACATTTATTGGTAATATTGAATGTGTTGCAGCTCTTAATTTCCAGCGATTGGGGCTATATCTTGCATAATGTCTGTATGTAAATAAAATGGTTGAGGACAAATGTAAATTATTTAGAAGTAATAGCAAAAAATCATGGTTCATCAAAATTGCTTCAGTTTTGGTCCGTTTCAAGTACTCTGAAATTAGTGAACAACACAAATATTATAAAAGTTACCTTCACTGGCTTCTCTTAGAGGGTACTGGTGGCAGCCAATTTCCATGAAATAAAGATTATCCATTTTCACTGCTTTGTTTTACCACTGTAAATAGGAGAATAGTCTTCTTTGTGTAAAGAAAAGCTTTGCAGTAAGTTTGATACAAATAACAAAATTGCCCATATCTCCATTCACTACTAGCCTCTACTACCCATTAGCTACTCGGTATTAAAAGCTATTAGTCTATAAAGGTCTCCACTGCCCTTAAAACCCATGGCCTTTTCTCCCATAGAACAGTATGTGCTGATAAGATGGAAGACTTACTGAACAAATTGTCTTGCATTTTTCATTGTCATTGTTCATCAACCATCACTTGACTTCCTGAGCTAACTTTTGTCTCAATTAAGAAAAAAAACTATGCTACATTTCTGTTCAATAAAGCATGTAAGCACCTATTTAAATCTGAAGCTTTTTCCCAACTCAACTTCAGGCTTCTGCTTTTGTGAATTATGATCCTTGATTAGATTGCCTCTAACTTTTATAGCAACTTTTATTCTTAAATCTTGTATCTGCCTGCAGATTTTTCCCTTTGTAGTGGATTAATAAAATATTATAATTAGTGTTCTCCTACCAATGTCATCCAGTTGTGGGGTATTGAAAACCCTCTCTAACTTTTCTTGAGGTGGGTTAGATAGCCATATATAGAGGTAGTCAAAGTCATTTATCCTTTACTCAGGTTTTGGTTGTATCACTGAATTCTTGTTTTGTTTTTGTTCTGTGAAATATATTACTTTCATGATGATAGATATCATTAAAGGCAGTCGAAAGCCTGTGACTTTTACTTGTTTTTTCTCTGTTTGTGGTATTAATGATTTCACACATTTGATAAATACAGACTGTTGATTTCTGTTCTTTGGCTCTCTTAGCATCTGTTCAGTAAGGCTGTTTTTAAACAGCCTATTTTCATTGGCATTTAAGAGCAATTATTTGCTAAAGTATTGTAAGAAACTTCTGAAATATATATGTATTCCAAGTGGTGGTCCAGACTGAATCAGTAATATCATCCTAAACCACTGTGGTGTACCTTTGGCATGGAATTCAAGCCAGAGGGTTCCCTTCTGCTTTATTCCTCAGCATCCTCCAGGTAACAACCTTGCTGAACCCTCTGCTGCTGGTAGTCACCTTCAGATGGGAAAACTGCCTGTGATTGCAGGGATTTAGAAATGTGCTGCCCAGTAAAAGAAGCAGTACTCTTCCTCCCCTGCTCCCTACATTACTCAGTCAATATTATTGAGAATTGGTTTAATGTTTGATTGTTTCTTTACCTTCAAGCTGAGTTGCCACCCTGGGAAGGGACCTGTATTACCAGCTAGGATCTGCTGGGAACACAGCGTTCCATAGAGGTGCACATAGTTCATCTTTAACCAAATGCTGACAGTATCTGATTTGATTTTGTTTTGCCAGCGTCCACTTGTACTACCTGTTTCCCACTCTGGAGGAAGGAGGGTTAGCTACATACCGCACTGCCATTGTTCAGAACCAGCATCTGGCCATGTTGGCTAAGGTACACTCCTATGCTTTATATATCTGTGCTTGAAACCCATAAGTGAGACTATTAGTGCTTGAGTTGCTTCTTGAGGAATCTGTCTGCTTCAAACATCAGTCTTTTTCATGTTTTGTGCACAAAGTTTAGGATACAGGAGCTTTTTTCAATTTGAAAGTAATTTTAAAGATGAAGTAGGACTTGGTGTTTCCTCCAATGCAGGTTTTTAGGAGTAATTGAGTAATTTTTTGCCAGCAGAAGAGTAGTTTTTTTGGATGCTTATGTTGAAGTTGTCTCTATATTTAACTTTAAATAACACAGATAATGAAGTTGATAATAGAAAGGTAGTGGGGGGGAAAAAAACTGACAATTTTTTTGACTGTAAAGGGACAGCATTTATATGTAGGTAGAAAATGGCAGCAGGTGGTAGAGACAGTGGAGAGTGGCATGTCAGGGGGGATCGTTTTGTCCACTCCCTAACCTAGGCAGGTACCTTCAAATTTGCTGTGATCTGTGAAAGAGTGATATGAGAAGTCTTTTGGTATAAAGTAGGATTATGTCATGGGAAAAATTGAGATGCCTCTGAATTTTATTTTAATTCTGTGAATGAGAGGAGCTTTTTACATTCCCACGTGATACTAGAGGTGGGAGTATGGCATACAAAGTTCATTAAGTCTATGTTCATAGATAATTTGGTATTCCCTTATTCAGATTTGATTGTGTTAGCATTTTTCTTAAAAACCAGTCTGAAACTTGCTGGTATAACATATTAGGACATGCACATGTGCACGCGTTTTTCCACCAGCACCCCACTCTGTATTGCTGATGGTTTTCAAGTCTCTCTTAATCTTGTCTGTTCATACTCATGCAATAATTTAAACAAGCATATGCAATCTTGAGATTTTGGCAAAAGCTGCATGATTTCTAACATGCCATTTTACTGAATCCTCAGGAGAAGTGCAGGATAGGGAATGAACACAATTATTTTCCTCCAAAGCTTTCTTTAATGATTTAGATAGGCATGAATTGATTGAAAAACATTTCAGATGCGGCTTTGTTTTTAAATATGGTATTGAACTGTCTGATACTGAATTTACTTTATTTTTTTAAAGCTTTCATCAGGCAAGTTGATATATTCTTCCTGCTATGTTCACAATATTTATCATTCTAAATGGACTATCTTTGAAAATTTATTGCAACATTTTTTTAAACTCTGTTAGATACAACTGTAAGTGTTAGAGATATCTATACACTCCTGATTTCCTAACTTACCCTTTTTTCTCTTGTATATCTTATATGACCTTCCTGGTTTCATGCCCTTTAATTAAACTGAATGCAACATGACACTGCATAAGGTTACTTTCTCAATAAAATTCTCAACTCCTTAAGTTCTCTTGGGTGTGTGGAATGCTGTTTTAATTGAGGATCAAAGGATAAATTTCTGTAACTTCTAAGGGATGTTGTTGCATAAATTTTAAAAGCAATCTGAGCCACGTCTTGATCAGAAATGAGATGTAAAACATATGCAAAATATGCTGAATGCAAGCTCTGAAAATGGAGCAAAGACATTGGAGAAAAGTTAACACAAACAAATGAAAAAAATCTGTAAGAAGTTTAAATTTTTTATAGAAACAATTAATATTCCACGCTGTTGACTCTAACAAGTGCTCCCTGCACTGTGTAAAGTGGTAAGTAAGTGGTAGTTTCCTCTGTTCTGGAGCAGTGAATAGGCTCATTGAAAATTGAAGACACTTTTTTTCGCAGTGAAATCTCTCTAAACTACACGTCTCAAATACCCTAGCTTCTCCACTTTTACCTCTTAAATATACTCTGGGAAGATGAAGTTGAAAGTTAATGAGAAATTGGTTAGTAGCAACTTACACCCATTTGGGAAGAACTTATTCTCATACAAATTTTTGCAAGATGTGCGAATCTCTTCCTTAAAAATCTCAATAATGTGTTTGTGTCAAAAAGATGAATACAGAAAAAGAACCTAGTAGCTCTTGCCTGCATTTCTATAGCAGAATTATCATACATTTATATAAGGTATCTGACTCACTACCTGAGGTTCTGGCTGGCAAGCAAAGTTATGGCTTAGGAAACATGAATGTTAATGATGCACAGTTGAAAGGAAAAAGAAAGCTAGGTGGCACTGTGGATTAAAACATCAGTCTTCTGCTTTCAGTTCCCAGAGGCTTTTGGTACTGCCACTTGTTGAAACTCATAAAGGAAAAAGTCAGATGTTTACTGGATCATGTCTGTCAGAGTTCCTGTAACTCTCTGTCTTGCTTTGTTCTCTTCTTGTAGGAATAATCTTTTTCCTTAGTGTTAACTCCCCTCCCTTTGAATGCTGCTTCAGCATTTCTGAAGGCAAAGCACATGAGGGCAAACTACTGGCAAGAAATGTGGCACTTTGTAACATCCATCTGATATCAGGCTATTTTTCTGTCACGCCCTCAGCCCTCCTCTTGAACTCCTTCCCAAATCTAACTAGTAACATGTTTTGATCTGGCTTCCCTTGAATCTTTGGTTTGATAATTCCTAGCTTTCCCATGGTATCACACTGTAGCTGCTTGCCTCTGGTAAACAATTAGAAAGTGTTCTAATTTTAACTTTAAAGCCTATGTCTGAACTGACACTGTGGAGAATAGCTTTAATGTTCCCTCAAATCCAGTTGCTGCATAGCAGTAGTGTAATAGAGCTCTAGTAAGTAGAACTCGTACTCTCATACTTCTATAACCATGGCTTTAACTCTTTTCACATATTCTGCAGAAGCTGGAACTAGATCGATTTATGCTTTATGCTCATGGTCCAGACCTTTGCAGAGAATCGGATCTCCGCCATGCCATGGCCAACTGCTTTGAGGCCCTAATAGGTAAACTTGTATTTGTGTGTGCACAACAGCTATGTTTTGATATGTCTACATAGCACATAGGTCTGTGCTGCCTAGTGCTAGTAAGAGTAGGTGATAGTAAAGCTTCTTAAATTTCCATCGCCTCTTCCCATATACACCATGTGTATAACACGATGAATGTGCAGTATTCCAATGAAAAATCTTATCTTCTGTATCCTGCTTCCCACGGGCAGAAGATGCACCCATTTGCTGATGTTGTGGTGCAGCACTTCCATCCATTGCCTCAGGACTCCACCTCTCGTGCACCACCATGGCCTGCCACATGCAGTCCTCTGGGAAGGAGCAGTTTGTTCACCATGGCCTGGCACGAAAGGTGGAGGCTCGCTGCTTCCATTAGTACTTGCACAGACCTGCAAATGGGGAGTCCCACTTCAGCCCTGAATTTTAATCCATGGCTTGCTTTTAGAATGCACTGTCTCCCTTCCTCTGTGCCCTGGTAACCTTCTCCTGTGGGTTAAATGTGACTTTTGATGAGTAAATATTTTTTGGTCTTTTCATTTTCCTTCCAAAAAAAAAAAAAAAAGCATGACTGGTGTCATAAAGCTACCAAAACCCACTAGTTAAGGATGAAGGGGAGCTGTGTCAAGTTTGCTGCTGGGCACTAGGAGGCTGATCAGTGACAGGCTGTGCTAGTTGGTAACTTTGTGGGAGAAGTCAGGAAGGCCTGACAACAGTTACTGAAATCAGCAAGCAGTAAGGAGGAAGTCTGATCCATTGTATCCATGTAAGCTCTATCTTAAATAGTATATTTTTATAAATCTTTGAATACATGAAACAATTTAAACATCACTGATTTGTCTTCATATTCATACAAATGTGCTGTATGTGATATACAGAAATGGCTTAGCCCTGTTCCAGGCCTTTACATTCTATACAGGCTCCTAAAGCTTTTTGTTCTGTTTTGAAAAACAGATCACAGCTGGCTTAGATGGCAAGTTTTGTGTGTTCTGCCTTGGGCCAAATTGCATTTCATCTTATCAAGAAACAAGACTTGTCTTTTTAACTCTACTTTGCTTTCTTTGAGTGTTTTGATCTTTAAAAATAAATAATTAAAAAAAAATAAAGAAAAAGAAGGAAAGGAACACTAGATATGTATCTGTGGCTTCATTCATATACTTCAGCCTGTCTGGGATATGGTGATGAGGACTATTTGGCAGGCACTGAGACTCTGTGAGAGAGCAAGCTTGCTGTTTAAATCCAATATGAAGTTGTTCATGAAGTTAATTGAGCAGTAAGCTTTTGTCAGGGCCATAGCTAAAATCTGGGAGCTTGTAAAGGGATTATAAAAATGTATGTGGGGTCTGGAGCTCCTACTTGAGAGCCCTTCTAGAAGTCTGGTGCTTTTTCCCTGTGATGAAAATAATAAGCAAAAGTATAAGCAGACTGCCTAGGACCTGCTTGGAATTCATAACATGCCTCTGGCGAGATGCTCTTATAAGCCCCCAAACCATTCTCCAAAGAGTCCAAAGAAAGTAGTTGACCTACTGAGAGCATTGAAAGGGGAGGAGGGGGTGGAAGCACAGCAATGCAAAGTGTGTTCTCCCTTTATGTGGGAACATTGACTCCCTTGCTCTGTGTTCTTCATGTAGCTGTGCATTCCCTTTGCTTTTATACAGATGTGCTTACAAGGACTAACTTGAGGTTTTCAGAAGCTTTCCTGTAAAGATAACCAAAGGACAAAGTGCTGATATTGAATTTTAAGTGCCCGTGCAGATATAGAGTGCATATGGTACACCAAAAACATAACCTGCTAGCAAAAGTTTTGCAGTTTGTTACTAGCAGGCAGATGGAGGGCTAGTGTGGGCTGTATATGCAGTTAAAATATATATATATTTGTGCAATTAATGTCTAGAAATTGAGAGATGTAGTTACCACTTGAGATAATGTTATGATACTGAGGAGACACTGAGGTTTGGAATAGTCCTGACACATATGCAGAATATAATGTTGTCGAAAGCGCAGAATAAATTAAAACTAATTGTTGGCTATTGAAATGTATTTAATGACTGTCACTGTCTACATATATGGTATAGGTAGCTGGAAAACTGGAAACTACTTCTAGAAATAGATTGCTTTCTGGTCTAATTTGCTTAAACTTTGCTCTCTGGGTGTATCATTTTCTGTCACTGGCTTAAGTGTCAGCTTTTTCTGTGCATTTTACAAGCATTGATTTATGCTGGTGTTTAATATGCTTTAGATTTCTCAAAAATTGATATTCTGTTTTGATTATTAATACAGAACACTTTTAAAAATATATATATATTGGGGATAAAGGTGGCGGAGATCTTTGAATAACTTGTGCTTAATTTTCTAAGTGCATTATTGCACTTTAACATATTGGTTTCCTCATACAGGAGCTGTTTATCTAGAAGGGAGCTTAGAAGAGGCCAAACAATTATTTGGACGTTTGCTCTTCAATGACAAGGTATTTATGTTTCATGAGTTAAATCATACAACCTCCAAAAGTTTTAGATGTATCTTTGAACAAATTACAGGGGATTTCATCCAACATTTACCCAATTGCATAAATAGTCTGATGCATTCTTGCATATTTTATCCTAGATCACTGTTAGTTGGAATTTATCTCATATAACAGCTAAGAAAAGTAACCAGTACATTCTACTGGGACAATACATGTAGCAGTAGTTAGGGGATGAATTAGTCTTCTCCATTGAGAAAGTCTCTGAAATGACAAAGTTTATTGGAAATGTGTTTTGAAGCCTGTTGTCACTCGTGTGGACAGGCACTGAGCAGCAAATAATGAAGGAAACCTATATGAAAGGCAAGAGTACGAGGCTTTCTCTTTTAGTTCTCACTTTTGGTTAAATAAAATTTGCTACTGAGGAGTGCAAATAAAGTTAGACCTGGTGCCTAAAGATCTTTTTTTTTTTCCCTTTAATCACTTTCTGATTGGTTGAAGGACTTTTCCACCTCTTTGATACAAGCTAATTGGGAGAACTACAGGCAGTTTGAACAGCAAATACACGATTTTAAAAATTAGTTTGCCAGCACTATTGAATTTGCAATAAGCAGAGTCAGCATCTGAAATACTTCAGTATTTCAAGTAATGACATTTTATTTAGTACTGTGGAATTTGTTAAATGACTCCCTTGAGCATTAAAGGCATCTCTCAATGTTCGCAGGACCTGCGGGATGTATGGCTTAATTATCCACTACACCCACTCCAAGTAAGTGTATCCCTTTTTGTAATAAATTTCATAGCTCTGTTATATTTTTCAGGGATGCTTTTACATAGGTTTCCCCTATAGTGACTTCTCAGAAAATTTGCTAAAAAACAGCCAGAGGAGTGTATGTATTTGCCTTTGTGGTTTTCTTTGGGATAACTAATAAGTCTCTGCCTTTCTTAGGATTAATCATTCACCTTTCTTTGGCTCGTGTTTGAAATATAACTGTGCTTCTCATATGATAAATCTAGTGAGAGGTAATATTCTGGCATCTTCCTGCCCATCTTCTGGAAGCTGGGGTTTGGTGGGGAAAAGTTATAAAAACGGTCTGTGTACATATTTTCTTAACCTGAAGTTAAGACTGAAACTTTAACTAATGTGCCTTTCTACTATTAAATGGCCTAAGAGCGTGGTGCTGATTTTTTTCAATGACAGCATGTTTGTTTTGGTGATTCTAGTAGCTTTAGTAGCAAGTGAACACCAAAATTATGAAGGTGTCTGAAAACTAATTTGTCTTCCTTGTATTTATGAAGTCCACAAGTGGCTAGTTTACAAAACTGGAAGCTGAGAGATCTGCACTGTAGCTCCCTATCTTCACGTTTTCCAAGTGTGCAGGAATGCTGCAAGGATAGGTGCATTCAAGTTGTGATCCAGTCAGTAATGTTTTTCAGGATCACACAAGAATCTGAGAGTGTTTCCTTTGTCCAACCAAATCTCTGATGTTTTGTGCAGAGTCAATTTGACTCCTTTGAAACTATTTTGTGAGCACACCCTTCAGCAAGTCACTTTGAGACCTCCATCAGAAATGTTGCATACAGCTGTTTGGACTTTGCAATGGTTCCTTAGACAAAATCTTCAGCAACAAATTAGTGCACCTGAAGCATTTTAAAACTAGCTCTGTGGGTGTAAGACAAAACTAAATAGAAGAGTGTTAGTGGGAAGATCTTTCATGATTCAGCACCAGCTATCTTCAATGGTGGCACAAGTTCCCAAGATAATTTTTATTATTCTGAATTTATTTTTGTTTTTATTTTTTACCCTCTTTGTCTCAGTTTTCATGAAGAAGGCTTGGACTGTGCTTATAGATTGGACACAATATATGTTGCTTGTCATTTGTTACTCCTCTCCTAGCTTTTATATGATGAAAGTGTATTTTCTTCCATGTCCCAGAAGCCGTCCTAGCTATCTACTTGCCAGGAGGGGAGGCATCAGCTTCCTAAGTTGGCCTTTGGGTAGAGCTAGTCTGAAAAGTGGCGGTTTAATTTTTTTTTTTAAGTGTCTCTAACAGTATGGCAAATGAGATTCCAATTAAAAATAAGTAATAGTTCTGGGTGAGATATATAGAGCTAAAGGCCTGTAACCCTGTCATTTTAATTTAGTCAAATCTGGAAAATGTGATGAAGAAAACATGAAGTAAAACAAATGAAAACAACAACAACAAAAAAGTGAATGCTGTCAGTCCTTACATAGATTTAAAGGAATGGCTGAAACATAAAAAACAGAAGGAGTGGAAATCTCCACATCTTCAAGGAATGGAGATCATCAGCGGATTTCCCTAGGTATCTTTGCTGAAATACAGGCTGTTCATATCATCACCGTAGGGAGGAGGTGGAGCAGTGAGATGGCAGTTTGTTGACAATACCAAATTATTCAGGGTAGCAGGGACAACAGGAGGCTGAAGGTAGTCTGGCAGTGAGAATTTAGGAGTAGCTATAAAGTGAAAACGAGTGAAATACCATGTAGGTAAATACAAAGGGCTGCACATAAGGAAGTAAAAAACAGTCCCAGCTCCACATGCAACTGAACTCCAAACTGACCTTTATCATCAAGCAGTGGATTTTAGTGCTGGGATATGTAGCCCTGTACAAACATAAGGTGAAAGCTAAGTAGTGTTTGAAAAAAGACAGCCAGTGTTATCAATTAATAGAAAAGGGGAACAAAACCAAAAAAGATCATAATGCCACTTAAAAAAAAATTGTGGCTTGTGTACACTTCAAATATTATGTGGTACACTTTGAATATTATGTGCTGTTCTGCCTTACATTTTGAGAAGAATATAGTAGAAATATAAAATGTGGTGGGAAGAAAGAACTAGAGAGGCAACAAAGGTATCCTAGAAGGGATCAAAGGTGTGGATGAGCTTCTCTTGGAAGAAAAGCAAGTAAGTTGGTTATCTTCAGGCTGGGAAAGAGGTGATGGGAAGGTAGGGCCTGGAACAGACATCTCTGAAACGTAAGTAGATGAGCAGCTAACCAATTGCTCACTGCCTTTTCCAGTAGGAATAATCAAAATGAAACTTGAGACCCAAGTTTGAAAGTGAGTGAGCTGCTTCTTTAGGGGGAAAAAAAAAAATAGCAGATTTGTGGAACATGTTGCTGAACATTGCTGGGGACACTGAAAGCTTTCATGTGACAACTGGTCAAGCTTGTGGAAGAGGACTTGCATAACCCATTGTGGGTTACTAAGTATACTTAAACAGTAGAAAACTTGGGCAGTCCATTACAGTCAACAGTTGGAGGATTAGATAGTTATCAGGAAAGTCCTTAATATGTTTGCACTGTTATCCAGATGATGCCTAAAGGAAAGCTAATGCCTTCTCTGAGACGTTGCTACACAGGACAGATGCCCAGAGTGGCTGGAGGAAATGTCTAAGTCATTTCCCGGCTCCAGAAAGCCATTTAACAGTGTTACCACGTGAAGGACATCAGACAAGAAACTGATAAGAACAGATACTAACCTAAAGTGATCATTTTAATATTCTCATGTTACTGTGTCCTTATGAATGTTGTATACTGTTCTTCATTTTTGATACTGAAGTGGGAGAAATAGATTTTTTTTCTCATCTTGATGTGTTGTGTGATAGCCATATTCTATTAATTTTCAATCTGTTGCTCAACTGCAAAAATTTGATAACATCAGATCTGACACAATTTTATACATTTTATAAAGTTAAGTAGCCCATGCTATACACATGAGACAAGACCATATAAGCAACATGTTATAAATACCTTAAGTGTTTTGTTTTTTTTTTTAAAGAAAAAAAAAAAAAGCAGATCAGGTTTCATCAGACTTCGTATTTTCTTTGCGTGGTAATTACCCAAGACAAAAAGCCAGAGGAAGCTGGGTTTTCTAAGTTCAGATGTCAATAAAATGACTTGCTCACTGTGTTCTTTGCCCTTAGTTTACAGAAGGTTTGCTTTTGTCTGAAAAGTTCTGGAATACTACCAGTTTGTCATTACTTGCTTTTCATCTTATTTACAGCTGCAGGAGTCTAATACTGACAGGCAACTCATTGAGACCTCTCCAGTTCTTCAAAAGCTTACAGAGTTTGAGGATGCGATCGGAGTCATCTTTACTCATGTTCGGCTTCTAGCACGTGCATTCACTCTGAGGACAGTAGGCTTTAACCATCTGACTCTGTGAGTATGTGGCAAGAGTCCTCGCAGAGCTCTGTTGGCCCTGCTGTTAGTATCCCAAATTACTTCATTTGCAGACATGATGGTCTGTCTGTTCTCCAGAAGAGGGAGAACGGTGATGCTTGCCAGCCTGCCTGGCTCAGTATCCTGTCTCTGACAGTAGTCAGTAGTGGATAACTTGGGAATTATAAAGGTGTTAAAGAACCATCCTGGTGTAACTTCTGAGCTTCCTGCATCATTGACTTTGGGACAGCATTCCTGACACTGTAGGAAAACACACTTGAAGGTACACCTGGGCAGAGGGAAAAAGTCATGTTTTTTGGGCCACCTACAGCCCTTGTGTTGTGTGTACAGCATCTAAAGACACAATAGGCTTCGGTCTCTGACTAGAGCTGCCAGACCCTGTTATAAAGGAAGGTACCAGTGGATACCAAGTCCAAGATCTCACATGGGTTTTAGACCTGATCCTTTTATTTCTTGTGAATGGACAGACCTATTTCTCTATCAAAGTTACTGCAAGAACCGCCCACTGTAGGAGAAGATCAGGTTTGAGACCATCTAAGGAACCTGAAGGTGCACAAGCCCATGGACCTGGATGAGATGCATCCACTGGTCTTAAGGGAACTGGCAGATGAAGTTGCTAAGCCACTGTCCGTGATATTTGAGAAGTCACGGCAGTAAGGTGAAGTTCCCCCTGACTAGAAGGGGGGAAACATAGCCACCGTTTTTAAAAAAAGAAAAAAGTAAGACCTGGGGAACTACAGGCCAGTCAGTCTCACCTCTGCGCCTGGCAAGATCATGGAGCAGATCCTCCTGGCAACTATGCTAATGCACATGGAAAATAAGGAGATGATTGTTGATAGCCAGCATGGCTTCACTAAGGGTGACATGGCCTTCTATGATGGGGTTACAGTATTGGTGGATAGGGGAAGAACAACTGATGTCATCTGCCTGGACTTGTGCAAAGCACTTCATATTGTCCCTCATGACATCCTTGTCTCTAAATTGGAGGGACATGGATTTGATGGATGAACTACTCAGTGGGTAAAGAATTGACTGGATGGTTGCACTCAGAGTTGCTGTCAACAGCTCGATCTCCAGGTGGGGACCGGTGACGAATGGTGTTCCTCAGGGGTTGGTATTGGGACTGGTGCTGTTTAGTAGACAGGCTTGAGAGGTGGGCCCGTGCGAACCTCATGAAGTTCAACAAGGTCAAGTGCACCTGGGTCAGGGCAATCCCAAGCACAAATACAGGCTGGGTGGAGAATGGATTGAGAGCAGCTCTGAGGAGAAGGACTTGAGGGGGTGTTGGTTGAGCAACTCAATGTGAGCCAGTAATGTGTGTTTGCAGCCCAGAAAGCCAACTGTATACTCGGCTGCATCAGAAGAAGTGTGGCCAGCAGGTCATGGGAGGTGATTTTCCCCCTTTACTCTGCTCTTGTGAGACCTCACCTGGAGTACTGTGTTCAGGTTTGGAGCACCCGGCACAAGAAGGACATGGATCTGTTGGAGCGAGTCCAGAGGAGGGCCACAGGGATGATCAGAGGGCTGGAACACCTCTCCTGTGAAGACAGGCTCAGGGAGTTGGTGTTGTTCAGCCTGGAGAAGAGAAGGCTCCAGGGAGACCTTACAGTGGCCTGCCAGTACCTAAAGGGGGCCTACAAGAAAGCTGGAGAAGGACTCTTTGTCAGGGAGTGTAGTGATAGGACAAGGGGTAATGGCTTTAAACTAAAAGAAGGTAGATTTAGGTTAGATATTTGGAAGAAATTCTTAACTCAGAGGGTGGTGAGGCACTGGAACAGATTGCACATAGAATCTGTGGATGCCCCATCCCTGGAGGTGTTCAAGGCCAGGTTGGATGGGACTTTAGGCAACCTGGTCTGGTGGGAGGTGTCCCTGCCCATGGCAGGGGGTTGGAACTGGATGATCTTTAATGTCCCTTCCAACCCAAACCATTCTATGATTCGTTAGTTTGCTTGCTTGTAAGAAGTTACAGGTAGAGACCTTATCCCATCACAAACCTGGTTTCAACTGCTCTTCTTCAATTAGTTCTAGATCTGTGATCTAAGAATTGTGTTTATCTGTAGTTACTCTGATTTGCTTTCCCCCTCAAAGTCAGTGTTACAGCAGTTTGTTGTGTTTTCATCTCACCTGGTTAACGTTGGAAATTTGTCTTAAATGTGTTTAAAAATGAGTGAGGCTCACTTTCAGAGCACTCTTTATTTTAATTTGTGTGTGCATGCTGGTTTTGTTTTTTCCTCCCTGAATACTTATTGATTTTACTGCATTGATGTCTCATTTTTCAGAGGCCACAATCAGAGGATGGAATTCCTGGGTGACTCCATAATGCAGTTGGTAGCCACAGAGTATTTATTCATACATTTCCCTGATCATCATGAAGGGCACTTAACGGTGAGACTGCCATCAATCATGCTCTGGGAGAGTAAGTGTGGGATGGAGACTGAAGTTATGGGAGCAGCTAGTGAATTATTCTGGATTTGATTAATAAAAGAAGCCCCAGCAACCACTGCTCTTAATAAGACTTTGTTAATTTTAAGTCACGAGTTCTGCAATGAATAGGAAATGGTGATTTGTGAGCCCAGTGCAATAATTTTGTTGCCTGTGAAATGGATCAATAATTTTAAGGATGTCAGTTACGAAATTGGCAGATAAGACTAGTTCATGTTTAAAGACAGGAGTTTTCAAACCATTTATTTAAATATGCATATCACATGAGTTTTTTATTTGTGACATCTAGTCCATTGAACCTACAACCAGGCAGGGTTTTCTTTCCAGATAAGAAAACTTTATAATCTATTTCACTATGTTTTGCCTATTGCTTTTAATTTGGAGCTTCTATAGTAACTTTTGGATTTAGTTTTAATATTGTTATAGCTATCTGTTGCTGATTATGGTAGCCTTTTAGCCTCTCTTATCCAGGCTCTGAACAACTTGTATGGGGATCTTTCAGTAATTTACACTACTTCAAGTGTAGTGTTGTAATATATATAGCTTTTTTTCCTGATTGACTGATTCTTTTAGTACTGCAGCTGGGCAGTAAGAGGGGAAGATATTTTTCTTAGGCTTACTAAATTTTTCTTAGTTTTCAAGTCTTTATTAGGTTAAAAGAGCAATACATGTATTAGGAATATATGTCAAGTTCTCTGCTTCAAATTAGGAAGTAACACTGTAGATTTCTTAGCTACTGGGAGTGGTTTTTGCAAATCAGTAAAGGGATGGTGATGTTAAGTCTCTGACAGGCAATGTGTTTTGAAGAAAATACTACTTAGGTGTTTACAAGAAACAAAGTATGTGCTCTAATTAAATCATTTTCACTTTCCCTCACCATTTCGTAAGTTTTATGTACATTTGTATGAATTCTTCTGCACCATTCTGGGGAAGAAGTTGATAAAGCCTGAACTTTTGATGTAAAAATTAAAAGGGGAAGAGCCTTGTCATATTAATTCTTCACAGAAGAAACAAAAACATAAGGCAGAAATCCAAGATTGCTGTTGTTTTTCTTTGTAGGTGACTTTTAAAAACATAGGCATCAGTGTTATAGTAAGACAAATCTTTAAAGAATTATTTGGCAGGAAAGACAAAGTGTTGCTATTAATGGATATAAATACTCAAAACAACGATCGCTATGTTGCTTAATGATAAGTGAGTTGGCAAGTAGAACAAGCTGCATATTGCCCAAGATTTAGGGGAAACTACAAAGAGTGGAATGGATGCTGAAAATACATAACAATACAGAGAGATAGACAATGCCTAGAATAAAATTTGAATTCTGGGGATGTGCATGCAGTGGAAAAGAAAATAGTCTTTGAATATCTTTTAAATATGAGGACAAATGAAATGAGGCTTGTGAGGTAGAGGGAGACTGATGTAGGACACAAAGAGAAACAGCATACACTGGGCTCTTTTCTCCTTTTGTCCGGAGACATTTGAAGGAATGATGGAGTATCAGATCGGTGGTGTTGATAGTGTTGAAAACAATGTTGGTAAAGGATGGGAAGATTCCACTTGACTAGCAATGCAGTGGCTTCCGGGTGTGTAGTGATTACTTGTGATTGATTGTAAAGAGAGGTCTAAATTAACTATATGTAAGAAAAAGAAAGGGGAATGTAATCTTGTGTACATATTTTGAGACAGCCAAATGATTTGTCAAAAAAGAATGAAATTTTGTTGGCTATTGGAAGATACTTCTCCAGTGCTAACTGGCGGTACGGTCATGGGTAGTAGTATGCTGTGTGAAGGTGGAAGAAAAAAAAAACAACCTCATTTTAATACAAATTGAGATCCTCACAGTACTGCTAAGGGGAATTGAGCTTCTTGCTAGATCCCACTTGTAGAAGAGGCAAGTTCTAATATGGAATAAGTTGAGAACCACAGTGCTGGATGGGTAACTGGTTCTTGCCATCTCTAATTTGCTGTGTAGTGTGTATGTGACTCACTTATGATAGTGCTAATAGTGGATATGGCTCCCGTCAAAATAAATACTCTGCAAATACAGTGAAAGAGATCCTACTTCTCCCATGCAAGAAATGGATTTTTGTCACGTGATACTGCACTTCTGTCTCATAGGTTGCATATTGTAGTTAGGATTTGGTTGGGAAGAGTATCTTAAGGAAAAAAGGGAAAGCTTTTGGAAAGGAACAAGCAGAAGATGAGTTCAAGCACAGGTTAGGAAGGCTGGTAATAATCCTTTATGCAGTCTGCCTAGTTTATGAAGATCAAGTTGCAAGTATCTGCTTCATACATCATTGCCAAACAAATTATGAACATACTGTTCTTTATTTATCTGTTGTCAGAGATGAAGTATCAAGTGCAGTGAATAAATCTTGATTTTCATAAGCTCAGTTGACATTCTGGAGCCAGGTAGCGTATAACTTGGATCTAATAAGCTGTGCAAATGTGACATGGAAGACAAAGAGGTAAAAACATTGTATACAGCTTCTCAACTCTAGAGTATATATAAGCAGTGGAAGAGAGAGGCATTCTTCCCAGAATATCCCCAATTTATTAAAATATGCTGTTTCATTTAAAGAAGAAAACAAAAATCCACAAAGCTCACCTTAACTAGGGGTTCAGAAAATTGAATGAAAACCTGAAATTCCAAAATACTCCTTCAAGCTGTGAGAGATTGTATCTTTGACAGAGCTCTGTTTAATTCAGCAATCTGCCTAGAGTCAGGGGTAAGCACTTAGGGGACTGCTGGAAAAGCAGGTGTCCTGGACATTGTCCCTTGTTGAAAATGTTAGAGCCAGATTTTTGTCAGGGATGCATCAGTTCAGCTATAGTGCTTTCAGTAGAGCAATGCAACAGTACATATGGGCTATCTGGATAAGCATTTTCTTCTCTGTCCAAATTAATGGAGCATCTTCCTCATCTGCTGGTTCTGAAACACTAGACAGTTTTGCTTTAATTTGCATTTGTTTCAATTACTGCATATTTCTTATTTGGTGGACACTGGGGACTGCTCTATAGACTCCAGAATATCATGCATTTATACTTTATTTAGAAAAAATGTATACAACATTGTGCTCTGCTTAGACTAGGAAAATGTAGATTGCTGAAAAAGTATAGGACTGATGAAGAGACGGTATATGAATGCAAAGAATCTCTCATACAAGCATTGTAAATGCAAGACTTATCTATAGGAGGAACGTGTCTAGAGAAGAAATAAAATTAGGTGAGAAGTAAACAGAAGAGAAAAATCAGCAGTAGAAAGAGTGTGTGTACATAAGTCATTTGAGGTGTGCTGAAACAAATTCTCGATAAACTGAGAAGTGAGAGGCAGCAAGGATAAAAGTAACTTTTTTCCCCCTGCTCGCTCTACCTTTTATAGTTTGGCAGTGCTAATTGTTACGATTGAGTGGAACATCTTTCTATTGCAGCTGTTGAGAAGTTCTCTGGTGAACAACAGGACACAGGCCAAAGTGGCAGAAGAGCTGGGAATGCAAGAGTTTGCCATCACTAATGACAAGACAAAAAGACCTGTAGCTCTTCGTACTAAGACTTTGGCTGATCTCTTGGAATGTGAGTTAGTGTGGTCATAACAACTTAGTACTTATGCAACTTCCTTTTCTTCAGGGCTTATTTAAGAAAGCCATCAGAAATTGCTCAAATCATTATTAAAAATGTATGTTCAGGTTTTCAAATGAATTATGCCTATACCTCTGCACATCAAATTTTTTAACACTAGCCTACATTTTTGAAGTCTGTATGCAAGCATGAGGAAGGTGCAATTGCAGATACAAAATTGTAGGCTTAGAAATGATGACCATGGTGGTCATGATGACTGGATCAAAAGGATGTCTTGAAAGTTGAAACTTGTCATCGAGTCAAGCTGTTTAACAGCAATTTCAATGTTTTGGTAATACGTTCTTGTCACTATTGGAAGAAGAAATATTACCATCAGGAGGTATTTCTGTGGTTCATCTAACTACACTTTAGGAGGTTTCAAAATGGTCATTCCACTGTAGGGAAAGCTACACAGAAATTAAATGAATTTTTGTCCATTTATGGAAGTGTGTGCTACTTTCCAAAGAAAGTGGAAACAATGATAAATATTATGCAAAGAAAGTTAATCTGTATCTTGTATGTATTAATATATTTTGTGAGCCATTCAGACTCCTTGGCTTTTGCCAAGTCGTCTTAGCAAATGGAAATTGCCCACGAACAGTAGTGATTTAGATATAAAACTTTTTTTATGGTACCCAGTGGTGATTTCTTAGTAAGTAGCCATGGTCTGCTGGTTAAAATGTGAGATTAGGAGCTGAGTGTTGTTTATAACTCTTTAAATGACTGAGTGGATTTGGGTAAATCATTTAACCTCTTGGTCAACTTTATTTTTTCCTGTATATGCAAGATAGTAATACCCTCATCAGATCACTGCTGTGAAACATAATTCTATATGGCTTTAGAATACTCAGGGATAATTGTTTCTAAAAGTGCAAGATGTTAATGTTCTCCTTGGATGAATGACAGTACCTTTTTTCCCCCCTTCCTCCCAGCCTTTATTGCTGCCCTGTACATTGATAAAGACTTGGAATATGTTCACACTTTCATGAATGTATGCTTTTTTCCACGGCTAAAGGTAAGGCCAGTCAGTTTCCTACTTTCCTACCACTAAATTTTAACACATTACTGTGTTTTGGACTCCTACTACAATCTCTCAATTGTAATCTTCTTTGTAAAATTCTTATAGGAGTTCATTTTAAATCAAGATTGGAATGACCCTAAATCTCAGCTTCAGCAGTGCTGCTTGACTCTCAGGACAGAAGGAAAAGAACCAGACATTCCTCTTTACAAGTAAGAACCAACATCTTACAGATACCTGCTAGTTATCAATCTTTATTTTATATGGAGGAAGATGTGATCAAACACCTTGTTTTTTTTTTCCCATCGCTTGGTTTTATTGTACCTATCCAAGCCCTCCAGTCTCTTTGTCTGAAGATGGAAAATGTTGAACTATTGTTTTCCAAGCTCTTAGATGTTTTGATCCAATACAGAATTAGTGTTTTTATCTTTTACAGTTTCAGGGGAAAACATAATGTTTGATGTACAAGTAGAGTATTTCATTGGCATCATTCTGTATTTGTTCTTTCTTTAATGTAAGGAATCGGAGTATTTTATATGGAGTGAATGGAACAGTGTCTGTCTGAATATGAAGTCAAGATACTCTATTCTATTTTTCAGTAGTAGTATGAAGTTTCTCTACATCCTTGTGGAAACATAATGAATGCCTTGTTACATATCCTGATCATAGGCTGTTTGTAATCCACAGATGCATTTGAAGGGTAACACAGATCTTGGACGCTTTCACTGTGCAATTCACCCTGTGTCTGTCTTCCTGTATAGTAATAGAAGAGCTCAGGGCAATGAATCTCAACTTGGACACCTCAGTTAGATCCCTGAAGCTGGATGGGATGGATCTCCCTTTTCTTTCGGTTGTAAAATAGGATAATAGCTGCTTTGGAGGCAATTTAAGATTGTAGACTGCATTCATATCTACTCAGTTATGTAGGGATGTGTGCAATGTTAGCCCCCAAAAGAAGAGATACAGGCTAAGAAAGTTCAAGGCTTGTGTTGTTGGGATTATTATATGAAAAAGGCACAAAGAATGAAAGTCTAAGCGCATTTGTCACATTTACTGAAATAAAGTTTTCAATGAAATGTAGCAATTCAGTTAGTGAGAAGCAGTGCTCTTCAGAAGTATGTTTCAACACTGGAACTGATACAAACCTGCAAACCTGACTCTTCAGCCTCTCTGTGTGAGGGCTCACCTTTATCTTGAGTGAGGGAGACGAATACAGAAGAAGTGATTCCTGATTCTTTAAAAAAAAAAAAAAAAGTATCAAAAACAAAAGTAACAAATGCCAAATGTTTGTTTTGTTTTGCCATGACGATAGATTGATTTCTGTAGTACAGCTTAGAGTTAGTAATATGCTGTTATCTTCCTATTATCTTGTTAAATTCCTTTTCTTGGGGTTATCTGTTTCAGTGCAGTCAGTAGTATTGCTTTTAAATTTGGGGGTGGCTTCTATTTGCTCATGTTTGTTACACAGCACACGGAGTACTATAGTTGCATACTGCAAAAATCGATGTGAAATTGGTGCTCCTTCCAAAAAGAAAGAAGATCGTGGACACAACTCAAGCTGACAGCAGGGAGAAATTTGGGACAGGAAGACAGCAGAAGAAGCAAATTCATTGCATGTCTAGGGAATTCTCTTTTTCCACTGTAGGTGATTGTTGATGCATGTCCTAGACTTCAGCTCAGATGGAAAGTTTGTTTTGTGACAAACTGTAACTTTTCAAAGCTAATGGAAAATTACTGTGATAATTCACAGTGTGGAGAGGTACAGTTAGCAAGGACTTTATATTGGACATGGTACAACTCTCAGGGACTAAAATTTTAGTGCACGCAATCATATTGGTGTGATTATTTGCAATTGCACAGCCACATGCAATTTAAGTGATTTTATTCCAAGTATATTCAGTAGTTCAGCACTTTGTGCATAGTATGCATTTTTGCCTATAGGTTAAGGTTTTAATTTTCATGTAGTGTGCCTTGACTGAACCTGGAGGAATAGGTATATTCAATGTAAATGAGATGCATTTTATGTTAAATTACTCCTTTTTATTGCATACACACCATACTGGCCATCTCTGGGTTAACGTAATTTATACAGCCATCCTTCAACTCTTGCTGCTTGCTGTGCACTAGTTCCACTAAGTGTATTTACCAGACTGAGAGCTTGGTGATGTATGTGCCACTGACAGATTCTGCTTTTTAATACTTCCTGCCTGAATAAATCATGTCTCTCATTTCAGGACTCTACAGACAGTGGGACCATCTCATGCCAGGACATACACAGTAGCTGTTTATTTCAAAGGGGAAAGAATAGGATGTGGTAAAGGCCCAAGGTACAGTGGAAAAAATTAATCGCATGTTGTTAAGGTTTATTTGACTGTGGCAGTGTCCAAAATGGCCAGCCATGAAGATAACTAAGAGTTTGGTTGGCCTTAGAAGATGAAAGCTGTGGAGCATTCCTCAAATCATTCTGAGTTTCTGCCTCAGGATTACCTGAAGGGTTCAATGTCTGTATACTTTGGGGTCTTAAGCTTTTTTTGGGTGAACTTACGAACAAGGTGGCCAGCAATAATATCATATTTGGGGCTCTCAGAATGGAAACTGCAGAACAGCTTGCAGGAAATAGTAACTTCATCTTTGGCTTTACTGCTAGACTGTTGTTCAATTTAAGCTGGCAAGGTAGGGGTGCAAGGCTCTTAATTTTTTTTTTTCTGATATTATCACTTTTAGGTATTTTGGAATGGCTACTGAAATTGCAAAAACTTCAACCACGAGCCCAAAATACATAATCTTATTTTGTGCTACCAAATTTTATTCCTTTTGTCTCTCAGGTCAAAGCAAATGCTTCAGCAAAGAATGAAGTAGAATATTCTGTTAGTGTTATTGGTCTAAGTTTAAAAATATTCCACTGAAGCTGTAGTGCTGTTGCTCACGTATTTATGGAAAGGCTGATATATACTCTGGGAATTACTGGCTAGTGGTTATCCAAAGAGTTTTATTACAGAAGAATAACTTTGTTAGATACTTTAGTTTATTCTGTACAAGTTAAATCATATACTTGATGATCTTAGAGGTCTTTGCCAACCTAAACGATTCTATGATTCTGTATTAACATGTTTTTGTTTGGTTTTCACAGTATTCAGCAAGCAGAAATGGGAGCTGCAATGGATGCACTTGAAAAATGTAAGATATTTGGGTAACAAAGAAAATTATTTTTAGATTACATCCTTGGACTTTTAGTAAGGTGAGGTGCAGGTTATGTGGAGAAGCAAAACTGAACACAGCATATGAATGCTGTGTTGAATGCTGTCAACTTCTGAGCCACAGGTTTGTTTATTAGTACTTTCAAGGCAATTTTCTAAACAGTGGTGTTAATGGTACCAATGGGTATTTCTTGAAGGGAGTTGATATGTTACAGTGAATGCGACATAGAGGGAATCACGTGTAATGAAGTCTCATGGAGATTTTTTCCATGCTTAAATATACAATGGAATAAGCCTGCTTAGTCTGACAGTGAGGTTATCTCATGCTCTAGTTTGGGGGAGGAGGAAAATTTATTTTCAATTGCCAGTTTGGAAAATAAAATTTGATTGCAAATTTTACAGCAGGCTAGGTTAAAAAAAGAGGCAGGTTCCCAGCTAATGTAAGTTGATGCTTACCTGTTAACAACAGCTTATATCAGTTGAGGATCCAGTCATCTTTGCATCTTGCAAAATTATGCACAGGAAAGCCAGCATGGGAGCAGTCCTGCATTGCAATGGAATCTGAGATGAAAGGAATGTGTATGCAAACATGTTATATGAAAACTTCAGTCAAGTTAAAATGCCAGATGTACAGTACTGTAAGCAAATGACACACATTTCATGCAGCAGAAGCTCTGTATGCAGAAAGCCTAGAAGTACATTTTTACATATGATTGAAAGACCTGCAGTTCCTCAGGTGCCAAAGGGTTTTAATCTGTTCTCCACATGTGGAAATCCCAGGACTTAAAACTTTCAGAAGACAACGAATCCCTGTAATTGCAGGGATCCCAGAATTTTTCATATCCATTTGCTAGGTGAAGACTTCTCACCACCGGTAAATTTGAAAAGTAGAAGACATCACTTCTTTTCTCCAGTGAATAATTGCAAAATCTTCCTGAAGTTTTCTTTGTGTTTCCTTATGAGAGTATCACCTCTCAAAGTGCTGTGAACTTCATTTCCTTTCAGTGTAAAGACTTCTCACCTCTTTTCCAACATATGTTTTCGTTTGGATACTGTAGAATAATCTAGGTAGGGAGACACCTCTAGAGGTCTCATCTCCAACTACCCCTCAAAGCAGGCCTAACTTTGAAGTTAGATAATGTTTCTCAGGTCCTTGTGCAGTCAAATTTTGACCCTCCTTAGAGATGGAGGCTCCATAGTCCCCATGGGCACCTGTTCTGGTATGTATATTTGTGGAGTGGTTTGGGTGTTTTTTTAATGAATGCATAAGTAGGTAATTTCACATAAAAGTTGTTTTCATGTACCTGTTTCTATATCTGATAGATGTGATAAGTTTATTATATAAACTTCCTTTTCCACATCATAAATGGGTTATAAACAGATTGCTACCAAGCTGAGTTCTGCAGAGTTCTTAAAGAATCACATTATAAGCATAGTGCCAAAAATACAATTTTCATTTTATAGTGCACATGAGCAACAAAATTTCCCAGAACTCCATTAAACAAAGCACTGGAGTTTTAAATACAACAACAATTTAAAAACAATTTGCTTTTGTTTAGATTGTTTTAAATAAGAATACCTTCGTATACCCAAGTTGTGAATAACTGATGAGTAAACTTTTTATTCCTGTAGTATTATAATAAGACACAAATTTCACCAGCCAATAAAACATAGCAATAAAGTCATTCTGCTCTGCCAGAAACTCCTGCAAATTAGGTGGCTTCTGCACTGTGTTCTCCAGCTGAAAAAAAATCTGTGCTGCCTGGGACCCAGAAAGAAGAGGAAAACTCTCCTGGGGGGAAAAACCCACCCAGAGCCTTGATCTCTCTTGATGCCAAGGGGCTTCTCCCTCAGGAACCTCAGCTGAACTCTCTTGTGGTAGCTAACTAGAGAGGAAGCAGTCCTTTGCTAAGACGTCTCCTAGACTTGTTTATGGCTTTAAAGGTCAGTGTTGCAACCTTTTGCATTCATCTCAGGCACAGATAAGCAGGCAGTGCTGGTCCCAGAGCTCTGCTGCTGTAGTATCCTGGCAGGATTTACTGCCAGCTGCAGGCTCCCACATACTCTGCCACCTCTTGCTTTCAGACTGGCTGGACATGCAGGTCCAAGCAGTCGTCTGCAGTGCAGACAGATGAATGTCAGCACCCTGGTCATGCAGAAAATGCTGTATTCTGGCAGGTGTGCACTAAATGGAGAGCAATTCTGATCAATTGCATAAGCTGATTTTACAGCCTCAGTTCTCACTAGTGTACCTGTGTACCAGCCAAGCAGCAAATGTCTGAAATCAGAAGTATCCACCCCCTAGCTATTTCTACATCACCTCAGCTGTGCCTCGTCTATTTTATCCAGTCTCCACTCATCCATGCTCCTAGACTACACTAAGCAAGAACGGATTTTACTGCAATCTATTCTGCTATGCTATTACTTTTCCATTAGGGACCCTGCCATAGTGTGGGGCATCTAGTGGATTCTGCATGGTCTAAAATAATAATGGAAACACCTGTACAATGCTTGGAACCAGTGGCTTACACTTCTTGGAGTGAGAACAAGGCAGAAAACCTTGACAGCATTGTCAGTAGACTCATTCACTTTCCAGTGTCAACCACCTGTTGCTAAGGGAACTGAATGTAAAATCTAAGTAATACCTGGCCATGTTGCTATACCAGAATTTTATATTTTATTTTTGTGAGCATATTAGATTTGGCAGGGTTTTGTTGCAGGAGAAACAGATGTGGAAATCATAAAGAAACCAAAGTCTTATGACAGAGAGCACTTGTTTCTATGGATTATTAGAAATGAGTGAAAATGGTAATAACATCATTCCCCTCCCACCCCTAATCTCCTCAAAGCTTAAAAAAATGAAGCTTTCTCTGTTACCAGTTTGTTTATTAATGTAAAATATTTTTTTCTTGTGTCAGATAACTTTCCCCAGATGGCCCATCAGAAACGGTTCATTGAACGGAAATACAGACAAGAGTTGAAAGAAATGAGGTGGGAAAGAGAGCATCAAGAGAGAGAGCCAGATGAGACCGAAGAAGCAAGGAAATAAAAGGAGGGCATGGAAGCAGTGGCATATTTGCTTACCTAATAACTCTGACTGTGGCCTATGGAGACCTAACCCAATTTCTTGCAGATGATGAATGAGGAGTGCCTGTTGATATCAAATAGAAAATCATAATCTCTAAAGTGTGTATATAGTGTTTCGTTAGTTTGGTTTTAACTGTCAAGTTTGTTTTTTTCCCAATAAGATTGTTTTTAAATTTTAATTTTTATGAAAAGTTGTGGGATTATTTTTATTGTTTTTACTATCTTGTATGAAATAATAAAGTATTAATTTAAAAAGTCTGTAAGAGAAAAAGCTGTTTTAACAAGCATCTCCTATGTCCCAGTGCTGTTGTGTCAGTTATTGCGTGAACTCAGTTGTGGAGGGGGAAAGTGTTGTGACGTACTAATTCAGCAGAGAACTTAAGTATGTACTTAACTCCAGTTTTACAGCTAAATGCACTTGACTCTCCTAAACCACAGCCATAAACTTCTGGTCCTTTTACATAGATTGGTACAGTAACATAAGCAAAGGAGATGTTCACTTTTGTTTTAAACAGTGAATTTCATACCTGGACAGTGACATAGATGTGTGAAAGGTGTTTTTTAAGTCAGCATTGTA
>VXAA01006405.1:1128107-1140568 GCA_013399115.1 Anseranas semipalmata
GGGGGATACTTTTGAAGCAAGAGAATGCCAAGGTGTGTGTTTGTAGAGAATGGACAAAATTTACATTTGCAAGTTTAGTTTCATTCTCATCTTACGGCTTTATCAAACTGGTGTCTTCCTTAACAGGTTTCTTTGTCCAAAAGATACCAGTGTAGCCCTGATAGACAAATGGTGTATTAGAGACTCTATAAAGATGCTGTTCCAGATAGGTCTGTTGAAAATTGGTTATATTCGTAGTAGGGCAGAATCTGTTCCAGAAGTATAGTTCATAGATAGTGTACAGTTTTAAGTCCAGAACAACCAGGTCTGTTGACTTCTTGGACGGCTAATGTATGTCATCCAGTTTCTTGATTTTGAAGTCTCTGCCTTGTGTAAAACACTCTTTATAGAAAAGCTTCGCATGTTCCCAAATAATGGAACATCCACTATATCTATTGATGCTTTGTCTGACTATTGGCTTCATTGTAGGTGTGTGTTTGTATTTTTAATTTGCCTGCTTCAAACCATTCATTTCTGTTGTGCTGATTTGTGAGCTAAAAGTCCCTTGATACCTGTTGTGTAATCAAGTCATCTCTGCATCTTTCTGATAAGAAAAAAAAAAAAAAAAGTTGAATCTGAACTCTGCATTTTCTGCCTGCTTCAGATCCTTTTTGGCGAGACATTTATGCATCTTTTTTAGTATGAATAACAGATATTTGATAAGGTAACTGGGCAGGTTCATGAGCACAGATGCATGAGTCTGGCCCGGAGGAATCAAGCAGGGCTCCTGAAAAAAAACTTTTGCCCAATGGCCATGCTACTGTAAGCAGCATTTACTAGTACTAGTTTTCAGTACTAATTCTTCAGTTGTCTGAAGCGCCTTTCTGTAGATGTGTGATAAAGAGATCACTGAAAGTACTTTATTGCTGGTGCCAAAGTAGACACAAGTGTAGCTGAAAAGATCAGACTACACAAACGTCTTCCCAAAGTTTCGCTTCGGAGCTAACCAATGTGTATTTTCGTAAGCACAATTTGTACACATGCAACATGAGGCGTGCTTAAATATTTTTTAAAACTTGACCCCACAGCTCTACCTCACTTCTTCCAGCTTGTATGATTGCCTTATCTTAATGGATTGATGCTTTGAATCCATTTCAGAGGATCAGAGAAAAACATTCAGTAATTTAGAGTGTGATAATAAACCATTAAAACATAAAGGAAGGGATAAAAACAACAAGATAAAGGCAAGGAGCTGCTCTCTGCTGGGTGCTGCTGTTCTTTGACTTTTGAGAAGTGATTGCAGCTTCTTATAGCTTCAGTCTGTAAATAAAAAGCTGAAATGTCTCTCAACAGCAGCAGACTTGAAAAGCAAGAAGCAACAACTCCTCTGCCCCCAAGTCTTATATTTCAGCTTCTTTTGTAGAATTGCGCCTCTGCTTCTAGTAATAAGTTAGTGGTGCGTTGGTAGAGGGTCACAGGTAATTGTGTACATCATTACTTCATTTTTCTCTTAACAGTGACCAGATTCATGTGTTTAGCAAATAGAAGGCGCACTGACTGCATATTCATGTGTGTGAATTTACTTTGCAAATGTGTCTCATGTCTTGTGTCACCAGAGTACCTAGTGGAAGTGTTAGCTCATACTTAAACATCACATTTTATTAAATGTGCACGGTGTACAGAGGATTGAAAACAATACAAAATACAGCTTATTTGATTAGTAATATTAATTGAACTTACCTAAAATTCATCATTATTTGCAGAGCTTAAGTTTGCTTTGTGAGATTTAGTTTCAGTAAGATTATTCAACAGTGATAATAAAAGAACCTTGGTTTCTAAGACTGGTGTAAACATTGTTGCTAATAAAATTTTCCAGAAGAGATTTCAGGCATGGTTGTTACTTGCTAAAACAATTTGGAAAGATCAAAAGGCAAATCCTGATCATGTCTTCCTACTTCAAAGACTATTCGATTATACAGGCTGCATATTTAAATGAAGTGATTCACATGTAAGAAGTTTGTTTGGAAGTTTATAAAGCCTGTAAGAGCTTAGGAAGTTGATCACGTACATTGTATGTTATATTTGGTGGAGATGGTATTGCGATAAAAATTTGAGAATCGTACGTCCCACACTGCATTTTTCTCACCCTGCCCCTTACAGGTTATGTATTCATCATCCAGCACTTGAAATAGTTTTGCGTAAATTGGGGAATACTAAACCAGCAGGTGGGTCCTGTTTTGTTTCCTTGAAGCTTTGCCTAGGCTGTAGCAAAACTCGCAGTTAAAGAGCACGCTGCTGTCTGCTGTTCCCCACAAGCATCAATGTTAGCTTTTGGAATGACTGAAATCTTATTATATATAGGGCCAGAAAGAAACGTGACATGTCCAGTCAGTGGTTTCTGGTAATTATTCTTCTCCGGTAAGCCCAGGCTAGCCTGGTGTCAGGGAACGGGCGTTCTGGGTTCTGCTGTCTGTGTTCTTTCATTTATCATTTGGAAATACGGTGAATAACCTGGAAAGCAGCTGCATAATGAACTAGTGGCTGTATAATGAGCTTGCGTTTTCTTACTACGCTAAAAAAGAAAAATTGCCATAACAATACAGTAGATGGAACAGAGAATCAGATCCCTCATCTGTCACTTTCACATCTCAGTACCCTTTAATCTTTCTGCAGAGCTGCCCATTAGAACATCTTCCACTAATCTCAAGTGGATTTGGTTGAAAAATAGGTTAACTCCTTGTATTTTGAAGTCATAATCTATCTTTGATATATGAACGCTTATTAAAATGGACTGCAAATCTAGGCGTGCGCTGGTCACTTCGAATTATAGGCAAGGTGGAAATTTTAGTTTATTAAGAATAGCCTTTTTAAAATACTTCATGACTTTCTTCCCTTGTATTCTGATGTATTTTGTGTTCCAAGCTTGAGTTACAGATGATGTGTTTCGTAGCAAATTTTTCATGTTTATGAACATACTATGTCTGCCTAGCAATGAAATGCTAGGTAAGACCATCCATCACAACAAGTAGTTAGTGTTTCACTACGTTCCTCTTTCAAAACAGTTCTCTGTAGGAGGAAATAAGAGTAAATGACTTTGCACTTGTCTTGTTTTCCTTATTTTCTTCTGCTTGTGGTAGCCTGCCTTATTGCTGTTGCAGTGAGTTGCTCAGCCAGAGGAACTCTCTGAAGCTTGCAGAAGAGAAGACCTTCTTAGGCTCTTTTGTCTGTTTGTTTTTTTTTCTGCTTGTAGGCACATTCTTGACCTGGAAGGTAATGAGCTGAGGGAAAGGAGCTTTGCTGACAAGAGCATTGGCGGGTATCAGCATGCTGGAAGATCTGCCAGGGTACCACAACAGAAGAGCAGTCAGAGAGGCTGACCCTGCAGCTGAGTGTATTGGCCAGAACAGGTAGGCTGAGCCTGTAAAGAAAAATGGAAGGAAAGATCTTCCCTATTTTAAAAAAATTCAAAAGAGAAGGGCTGCTCAAAGACGAGAAAGAAGAGAGCATCTTCTCTAACTCACCTGAATATTTCATTTCCATACCTGGTTTTTCAGGTACCTTCAAATTTCACAGATTTTTTTTCTGGGGTTCTAAGATGAAGTAGGTTATGTGCTCCAGCCATTCATGTTTCTCCACTCATCAGGGAGCAAGTTCATTTCAGAGACCCTTTCCTTCACCTGCTTGCTATTGATAATAAAGAGAGCACCAAACAAATACACTTGAAACTTTGCTAAATAGGTGCATTGCCCTTTATCAAAATCATCTTTGCATTCCTGAGAAGGATTCCAAAATCTTTCATGAATAAGAGTATAAATGATATACCTGTGCCTTCTATTACAATCCTATCTGAATGCCTCAAAACTGTGATTTTGTTGCTCTTCACAGTACTTATGTGGAGGGAATAGAGCACAATTTATTCTATTGCTGAGAAATTAAAACAAGGACAAAATTGTCACTTGGGTCCAGGCCTTGGGAGGTCTGTGGTAGAGCAGTGATGCTTCATCCAGTGGATGCCCTAGTCCTCGGAGCTAGGTATCTTTTTTGCTTGTAAGCCTGCTATGTTTCTCTTCCTGTGCCTGAAAGCCTCTCTGAGGGAGAAAAGGAGAATTTGGCTGTGCAAGCTGGGCACTGTCACCCTCATCCCTTTTTCAAGGGATGAATCTTGGGAGACAATGACCAAGGAGGTCTCTAAAATTGGGGATCCTACTGTGAGAAGCTACAGCCCAAGCAGCGTGGTGCTTGTAGTCTTTTCAGAAATAAATACATAAATGAGTTTAAAAAAAAAAAAAAAATCCCTTTCAGCAGACATTTCAGAAGTAATCCATTAGCAAAAGACAGACTCTTGAGCTGACAAATTGTGAACTTTTACCAGTGGCAGAAGCAGCTCCTGTGTCGGTGATGCAGCAGCGATGGGTGAGGGGTTGTTATTGGAGGTAGCTTCTTTAAATAAGGATGGGCATGGTGGTCATAGGAGCCCTTGGGACCCCACTGAAGCCAGCTGAGCCAACGTTTCTAACACAATTTCATTCCCTGCAGACTTCCTCCTGTCATTATTTCAGCCATTTACTCTGTCAGAACAGTCCTGACATGCTGACCAGCTAAGAAACTTTTTTGCTGCCAACTAGAATTACAATTTGAATGTTGTGGCTCTGTTTCCAGAGGGATACTTGAATTGGCAAACAAAAAGCAACCATCTCCTAATCCAGCAACACTTGAAAATGCTAATGTTATTCAATATCCAATTATAGTGTTTTTTTTTTTTAAAGAAAAAAAAATCCAATTAAAATTCTCTAAGATAAGAATTTTTAATGGCCTCATTGGACAAGTCATCTAAAATTGCTGCTCTTACCTTCTGTTCTTGGGTTGATGAACATTATCAAATACATGAGAATCTTTTAGCTTTGTCATCACTTAAAAAAAAAAAAAAAAAAAAAGTATCCTGGCATCCAAAGGAAAAAAAAAAAGAAAGGAAAAAAACTGTTTTAATTTTTGATGTTTAACATTTTTGATATTCAGTACTGTTGTCTCCTTTCAAAAAACAAACCATATATTTTAAATACATATTGTCAGAATGTGTCAGATTTTACGACCAACATCCTGGCTCAGTAAGTGTACGTACAGTAACAAGTTAAAATAATCTGTGTATTACTGCTCCCAGGTTTTTGAGTCAGGGCTTGACCAGACATCCAAAATGATGGGACACCGTAAAGTTCCAACCTTATAAGCCCTCAAACTTTCAAAAAACTCGCTCTACAACTGGTTTTCAAGACTTCCCATTCCTTGTTTTCAATGTTGTTTTTCATTTTTCAGTGTTTTAACTGTTTAACTCAGTCTGTATTGTACTGTCTTCTATTCCAAAGTTGTCTTTTGGTTAGGAGGTACAGTATCAATTCGTTGCAGTGACCTTAAACTCTTTGCCCTTGGAAGTGGTACTTCAGCATATGTATCAGAAGTGAAGTACCAACAGCAAGAACAAAAGCCTCACTGTACACCCACACAAATAAAATACTGAATCTTTCCAGTGTAGTTTTATGGGAGTCTGTAGGACACCTTTAGAGATTGTGATGTCTTTAGGCACGTAGAAACGTACTTTTTGCAGCTTATGGTGTGAATTTATGCAATTAGATTGGCAACTATTTCAGCTGGCATCTCCATAAATGTACATAAATGGACATTTGTAGACACAAGTGAGGAGAAAGAGGTAAGAAAAGACTGAACCATTACCTAAAACACCAGAAAAAGGCCTATTTCAACATTGGCTGCATTGAGAAGCAGATTGATTTGGATAGAAAAATACATTAACCACTTTCAAATACATACCAAAAATATGGGGTTTCATTCTAACATAAATACAATTGTGCCTTCTGCTTGAGATAATGATGGTTTAAAAAAATGCCTTAGGAGTTGAGTTTTATGTGAAGCCAGAGTATAAATCTAAAAGATAAGATATAGCAAATCAATACTTTTTATGAGAAGTAGAAGAGAGGCAATAAAACTTCAATATCTTAAGTCACAGAGGGAGGTGGGAAGTATTCTAGCAATTCTGTAATAGCTATCTGGAGTTTAATTAGGAACATATTTGAATATGTGTTTGGGGTTAACACAAATATACATGTATATATTTTTTATGAAACATATGAAGTTTTCACTCATTTCAACATGAAACTTTTTTTTTTACCAAGAAAAATGTCTCCTCTGTGCTCCTTGTTTAACAGGTATTAAAATATTGTTGGTATTGTAGTGGTATCCAGAGAGCTCTGCTAGCGCTAGGGCTTTTCATGCCAGCCACTTATATGAACACAAAATGACAAGTAGTCCCTGACACAGAAAGAAATAAGACACAGAAAGAAAGCAACGACTTGCTATGTGTCACAGAACAGGTCAAGGGTAGGAATGAGAACAAAACCTGAGTCTGTCAAGCCCCAGCTGAGACTCATCCTTTCTTCATACCATGTAGCTATTTATTTACAGCATTTAGCTTTAGAGGTGTGGGAGTCGCTTTATTTCTGCATTAATGTAGACATTTTAAATTTCATGCACAGCAGATTAGAATGTGGTTTTACGTAATCTCTTTCAAATTGAAAGCTCATGGAAGTAATTAAAAAAGCAGCACGTGGATAAGAAAATATAGCCAGTTGGTACTGCGTATTAAGTCTCCCTCTGCAGCCAGTACGTTCGCCTTTGCCTGCCTTTAATGTTCATCTCCTGCTTCAGCACCTCGGGCTCGTAGATCTAAGGTCCACCCTGCCGTCCTTGTGACAGGTCACGGGACAAGCGACACTGGTGTAGAACAAAACCCATTTGAGGTTAGCATGGCTCTAAGCAAGTGTAATATATTTGTAGCATCGTCACAAGAGAAAATAAGTGTGTAAACAGCTGCACACTTATTTTTGCATATACTTGACTGAAGAGTGGCAGAGCCATTTCCTTGTTTCCTTGAAGAGACGTTTTTGGGAATTGTTTGCCGTCCAGTGACAGCCACAGATAGACAGAAAGAGCTATGGGTTAATGTCATTAAAAGAGCGTCCCCTCTTAGTCTTGTGCTGCAGCGTGTGCTCACTCTCGCTGGAAGATCTGTGGTCCCCAACCTCAGTGGCAGTAATGGGAGGCAGAGGTGGGGACAAGACTTCTCACCCACGTGCTTGAGCACACCACGCCACGTCCCCACCATGCTCCCTGGCTGGGATGTGACCAGGGAACACCACATGCTGGCTCAGAGGCAGGCCAGCAGCAATGCATCCAGCTCGTTTTCAGCCAGCGGGAAGGCAGGTGGGCAGGGAATAAGCATGGGCTTTAGCCCAGCCCTGGCTGGCGGAACTTGGTGAGAAGAAGAACATGGAAGCAGAACATCTGTCCTTACAAGTCATAGCTAATCCCTGATGGAAACAACAGAGGTCTGGAAGGCAGTAGACATGCAGAAGAGGTCAGTTCCATCAGCTGTTGTCTCCATATTATTTAGCAATAGGTTACCTTATGGCTTCCCATGTCTGGGGGGTGGTTTTGCCTGATCACAGGCAGGACCCACACGCACACGTCGTACAGACATATCTATACGTACATCTGTGTGGAGTTAGGCGGATGAGAGTGCGTCTGTGTGTGTATAGAGAAGTCTGGGTATGTGCAAGTGTGGGAGTGAAGGAGGCACAGAGAGACGGCTGCATGACTCCTTCACCTCCTAGGCAGATCTGTCATTTCTGGCTTTAGGATTGGTTTTGTTTATTCTATTTAACGATACTGACCTTTGTGTTGAATAGGTTGGCCTGTTGCAAAGCTAGGATTTGTGGCCTTTTGGGACTTTAGTTGTTTGGAAGACTGTGGATATTTTTTACTGCATCAGGTCCAAAGAGAGAGACTTCTGATGACCCAGGTGCCCTTATAAGTCATTTGCCCTTTACCTTTTGACAGACAAAGTGACTTCAGATTTAGTCACATGTTAGAGACTGTCTAAATTTGAAGAATGTTCTGGTAATAAAAGATATCTTGTGGCAAAGGGAAACTGAAAGCATTTTTGAAAATTTCTACTTATTGCATGTACTTAATGACAATATTGGGGGGGGATACTAATTTTAAATTTCTAGTGTGAGTTTTAGAAAGGACTTCTCTTGAAAAGTAGAAAAAAATATTTTGAATATACTGGAGGGTGCATTGCCTCAAACTGTATTTTCTTGCACAAAAGAAGAGATTTTATGCCAATGTCACTTTATCTGTCTCTGAAAGAGCAGTCAGTTTCTCTGTTAGTGTAAGAAATTGCCCCCAAATCTTACCTGATTTTGGGATACCCAGTCTGATTGCACAATCTATTTTAAGTAAATGGATGGGTGCAGAAGGGTGTGTACAGGAGATGTTTTGCAGGACATCTGTAAATAGCCTCATTTGGTTTTTAGTCCCCGGACTTGCAGTGGCCCTGATTCTGCAATGCTTATATCTATGGTTAATTTTAAGGCATGTGATTGTCTATGTTGACTTGAGCACATCAGCTGGGAATTGGACTTATGCCTGAACTTGCATGTCATCACTGGCAAGAGCTTTGCAAGCTTCATTTGTGCTTGCAATGTCTGCATTTGTCTTCCTGTCTGCAGCAGGAAGCTGATGGCGAAAAAAAAAATCTGGAGATGCAGAGGCTGCGCAGGTGGACCTGTTGAGTTAATAGTTCTGTAAATACACAGGCCCCAAATCCTGTCCTGTCTGCTTCCCCTTAGCTCTATGGATTCTGCTGGGTGGAAAGTATGGAGGGGAGGGAAAGTTTTAAAAAAAAAAAAAAAAAAAAAAAAAAAGGTGGGTGGTTAGTACTTTATATGGTAAGTTAAACAACTCTCTCTCAGACACAGGAAAGGGATCTGCTGAGTAAGTGCTAATTTCACATAGTTGTTTTTTTGCGGTAGAGCTATGCTAAGTACCGAGCCCGAGAGCATAGTCGCGTTAATGAAAAATAGGTTATGATAAATTATTCAAGTAAATGAAATTACTTTGGATTCTGAAGAAGTTGAAACTGAAGGGCCAAATCCTTTTCTGGTATAAAATGATTCAGTTTCGTCACTTTCAGGGAAAAAATGAGACCTTATATCATTCAGTTGAGAATCTGACTCCATAGTATTAACTATGATTGGCAGCATAAGCAATCATTTAAAACTCCATGGCACATATTTCATTTGCTGTGGGTGACAGCCATAAGGCGAATCTTTTAAATTCTGACATGGCATAGCCTTTCTTTCGAGATCTGTGGTGTGATTTTAAAGCAGGTGAGATAAAAGCCATGCTTCTCCAAAGGCACCTTTTCTCTGATGTTAAAGGAAACAATGTAAGAATATGCCCACTAAATAAATCATCAGGGACTTTCAGAATAGATCACATCCTTCTGTCTTAAAACTTGTAATACAACTCAAGATGTTCACCTGAACTCAGCTTCTTTTGTTCAGCAATTTTTCTGCTCAAGGAGGCATATGTAGAGGAGGCAAGTCTGGAGGAGACATCCCATCAGAAGTTCCACGAAGAGAGAGGAAAAAAGCTCCTCTCTTGACTTCTGGCATGACTCTTTCAGAAGTGTAATCCTCACTGATTTCTCTCACATCTCCAAGGAGGAGGGTATATGGGGAAACAACTGAGGGCTCTTACTTTGCTGTAGGTGAATACCAGCAACCTGTGAATGTACCTGGCTCTGCAGAGTAGCCTCTGTATTTTAAGTACCTTAGCCATCATTGTTCTGCGGAGGAAGTGTGCTAATCTGGCTTTTGCTGCTCTGGGATGAATTTTTAGTAACCTTTGTCTTCAGCTTGCATGCACATGAGTGCACAGAACAGTGGAGGGAAGCATAGGCTGGCACAACAGGCTTTTAAGGACCATGGCTGAAATTAGAACTTGCATCTATAGGTTGGCAAGTTGCATCTATAGAAAAAGTAAATGCCCCAAACTCAAGAACTCCTGGAGAGTTCATCTGCAGTACTAAACTCTAAGGTTGAAATACATCCTACCAAATAGTAGATACTGAGACCTGCTGATATAATAAGTAGAGAGAGAAGGCAACACCTCCAGAGACTAGTTCATAGCTTAGGCAGGATGAGTCACTCACAAGATGTGCTTCCCTCACTTGCCTGAGAACTGAAGGGTGACAGCTCATTTATCTTTGTGATTAGTCCAGTGCCCATAGTTAGACGAGCTGAATCTAGGCTTCAAACACATGGCATAGCTGTAACTAAGACACAAGCGCTCAAGCTGAGACAGCATGGCACAGCCACCTTAACACTTTGCATGGTCATTGCTGTGGGAAGGATGCTTCTTTATCCCCAGATGACTCCCTCAGCCATCCCCTTATGTGCAGATGTGTGGAGGAGTAACGCTTTCTCCTAAGCGAGAGTATTTTCAAATGTCAAGAAGTTTTATTTTTTAATGTTAAACCATATAAAATGCCCAGATAATATACCTCATAAATGATATGAGACTAATTAGTAAGAAGTTAATGAGATAACATTCACAGAGGTTACATCCCAAGGTCTGGTCAATGCTATGGAAAACGTGGGAGAGGGGTGAAAACTGCAGTCTGCATTGTTTCTCTAGCACTGGTATGCATGGTTATTAATTAAGCCCAGCAAGGGCAAGTTTAGAATGGCAAAACAGGGAGAAAAATGCTAAGGGGCTATGAACTTTGTCTTTCCTTGCTCTCCCCTCTGCCTTCCATGGGTGCCCTGGGCTGGCACGAGCTCCTTACTGCTACACCAACCTGCTCTTGCAACCACAGCCGTGCTGTGGCTCCATCCAGCTTTCCCTACCTTACGGCCCCTCCATGCTGAGAAATTTGGGTTCAAGTGCTTTTTCTAGGAAAATCTGAAGGGCCACTGGAACACCACAAAAGTCTTTTTGGCGTAGGTGATCGAGGTTATGTAGGCACCCAAGTCCTTTTTAACTGTGTCAGTTGCCCATCTGCAAAAGCAGAAAAGAGCACTTGTTGACTGTACAATATTGGAAGTGTAAGTCTGTTTTAGGTTTCTGAGTGCTTGTATACAAAGGTATTGAGAGCTGTGAGGACTGAAGACAGATCATTGAATTACAGTGCAGTCGGTGATAGCAGAAGTGGAAGCTATTGTACTGACTATGTGTTAAAGGATCCAAATGGCAAATTTATGTTCTGGGTTACTTAAACTTGAATAGATGTATAAGGCCTCATTCTACTCACCTGAGTTGATAGGATCCTTCCCTTGACTTTAATAAGTGTCTATATTGAGCTGAAAGTTGAACCTTGAAATGAAACCTTGGCATGTAAGTAACTGAGACTTTAAAAGCATGAATTTACAGTTTGTCAAAATATCAAGGAGATGGTGCTGATGAAACAACACGTATTCTGTGTACTAAATCATAATGTACTTAGTGAAACACAGATGTCTCTTGAAAGAAAAGACCTATTGAAAACAAACCCCGTGTTGAACAAGGGTCATCCATTTGTGCAGCTTTTAACAGTGGCCACTTACATCTGAACAGCTATGGGCTGTCTTTGCAACATGACAATTCGAAATGCTTGGGGCAAATGCACCTGAAGGAACATACAGTCAAATTAGCGTTCGCTGCAAAAGAGGCATCTATGTCCTTATACGGATTGAAGGAGCTGGATGGACAGAGAACAAGATGATGAGCTGAGCTGAGGAGATGCAGTGACTGAAGTATTACTGATGAGAAGTCAAATAAGATAAAACAAATAACACTGATGTCAGCTGTCACAAAAGAAAAAAAATATGAACAAGCCAGGTATAATGAGAAAATAGGTATGTAGCAAGTAACAGAGTTTGAACACTGTGCCAATCTGAAGTTGATCAGACCATCGTGGAGAAAAGTCATAGACGGAGTGCCAGGGAAGACTTTCTTTTTTGCTTCCTCTCAAAACTTAAATTTTACAGATCTGCTCTCTTCATCATTTTCTTCCTTGTCTCGTGTTCTCAAATCTAGGCATTAATTGCACCTCAGCTACCTTTGAATTTATTTCACTAGCCTAATTACTCTCAGGTTTTTGCTCATGTTTAGCCTAAACTTTTCCTTCCTTTGCTTAAGGCCATTACTTTTTGTTATCTTCTGAGACTTGGTGTAATTTCCTTCCTTCATTTACATTGTTACCTTGAAGATATTTACAGGCTATGTTCATTTTCCTCCTGAGGTTTCACTTCTCCGCCTGTATTGCTCTCTTCAGTTCCTTTCTTTCATCTTCTCTTTCCCTCATTTGCATGCTCCCCATCTTTTCTATCACCAGTACAGCTTAGTATCTTAACTAATTTTACATGCAATCTTCTTTCCCATGTTTCAGACTAGTAGTAAGTAGCAGAACTCACCTTAAAATGGTTTGAGGAATGTTTCCATAAAAACAGTACATAATATTGCCACTTTTGTCACACTGGTTTGTGCTTTTAATGTCCATCAGCAGCAAACATCTTGTATTACTAAGACAGCTGCTGCCATGGTGCAAAAAAAAAAAAAAAAAAAAAAAAAAAACAAAAATATCTAAA
>VXAA01006405.1:1147196-1177461 GCA_013399115.1 Anseranas semipalmata
TTTTTTTTTTTTTTTTTTTTACAAAGACACTGTAGGCATTAATGGCTCGTCTACCTAACCTGTCTCTGTGATGACTTTGATAGTATTAATGAATGATGAACTTTCAGAGTGTTTGTGATTTGTGTGTTGCTTGTTGCAGGGTGGGAGGAGGCATTTTACATAGATAAAACTAGTAAGTGACTGTCTGACAGTCAGATATGCTTTCTAGCTTAAATACTATCCCCCACCTGACTTTTCTTTGTGATTGAGCTGCTCCCTGCTATAGTAAATCGAATAAGAACCATGTCCAATTCCTCTTTCCCATAAAGAAAGGTGGCAGGGTCCCTCTGTTCTGTTCCTGGCACTCGGAGCCCCCTGGACCTGCGGAGGACTGCAGAGCCTGGACCACTGCTCACGCAGCAGGCAACCAGGATTCCTCCTCCTCCTCCTACTGCTGCTAATGTCTTCATTTAGAAGGTGGAACACTCAAGCTGATGGTTTTTGAAATCTCGTAGGGCTGCTCTAACACAAAAAATAACAGATGTGAGATAGCCTTTCTGTGCTGGCTCCTGCAGTGTGTGACCTTACTGGAGGGTCTGGGGGGAAGCATATGTGTCCTCCACGTGCAGGGCTTAGTTTCTGTGATTTGGTGTTCAGACAATGAGATAAAAATGCAAACACTTCTAGTTGCTATGTAGACCTGTGCATTTATAGCTTTATGATCTATTATTGAGTGTCCAAAAAAGCTGTTTTGGGGCTAACCGTGCAGAAGTTTTCTTCTAGAGATCCACCAAAGATTGCAGGTGGATGTTTAGGCTAATTCCTTTAACCGGTTACAGAAATTCCTCAGTTCGTTCATAAACTACAGTGTTAAACTGGTTGTTCTTTTTGGTTAGTTCGAATGCTTTTGATGAAGTACTGCTTTGCTGTGACTTTTCCCACTCTTTTTCTTTGTCCTTGTATTTAGGAAGACTTGTAAACATGATCAAATTTCTGGAGATGTAGACAGATATTTTATTTAGGAAATGTTAAAATGAATCATTTTCTCTGGAGGTTGTTCTACTTATGTAAAAAGATATTGAAAATGATATTTGGACTCTCCTTAAGTGAACCAAGACTTAGGTTTTTTTTGGACCTCATACAATGAAGGGCAAATAACTGAACAGTGCCATTATAGATTCTGTGATCTTTATATCCTTCAGGGAAAGTATTCCACGTGCTTTACTTGGGCAAAGGTCCTGCTGACTTCCAGGGAAGCCTGAGCTAGTCAAAATGTGGCTTGTGTTCATAGATTAATATCGTCTTGATAGTAAGCATGACTAAAGAATATTTTCTGAAATTATATCACTCTTTTGGGATGCCTTACTGACCTCGGGCTTCTGATCCTACTGCTTTTACAGAATGTTGCAAGCCAGGCACTTACAAATGGTGCTTGAAAGACTGAGCTAGTTTACCTCTGTGCTTTAAAGTGATTATGGAATCTTTTTGAAGGCTTAGGTTTATGATAGCTTTGTAAATACAAACCGTAGTTTGAGAGAATTAGGGAAAAAAAAAACAAGTTAGAAAAAACAATTTATTAAGTAGCATCATATAAATAACTTGTTACAAAAATCAATTTGCAAAAAGGCAAATTCACTCTGTCTGTGAGAAATTGTTGTTCAAACTGGTTTCTCATTAAATCCTTAAATTTCATTTCCCCCTGCCCTCCACCCCCAAAAAAGAAGCCAGTACAATGAACAAGAAATGTAAGGGAGAGGGTGCACACTTGCCATCTGACCATAACAAATTGCCCATCCATGCTGCAGAAGAGATGATCGTTCCAGCATGGGTCCCTCTGTAATAGAGGGAAGCTTCTAGGTGTAAATCTCTGGGTTGCCAAAAATGTTATCGCCTGCAAATGTTCCTCTGTGCAGAGCGGTGACCAGATCCATCCGATGCTCGGGCTTCCCCTACACGAGGGGACACGTCACGAGAGACTGTGTAGCTGGAGCATACCAGCAAGTAAATCTTCCCAGGTGGTGGCACTAGTTTCAATTTATGCTTGGAAGTATTTTTAATTAAAAAAAAAATCAATACCGAAAAGCATTTATTTTAAGGGTTTAAAAATCACAAATCGCAATAGGAGTTTGCCAGATTGATTTAGCTCAGTAACACAGTTAAGATGCACATAGCATTTATTATAAGGCCTTTTTTTTTAAGTTTAATTTTCAAAGCAATGAAAGTAATCACAGAATGAAAACAGTACAGTGACTCTGAAGAGTTTTTATATGTCAAAATCCAGAACAATTTCGTGTTTGCAGTGTTGTTTCTTTGTTGTGTTCACCTGAATGCTTAATAATGCTATACATTTGTTTCCTTAATAAACACTAAAGTAATAGATCGTAGAAAACTAAAAGCTTATAGAAAGTGTCTCCAGGTATATTTACATAAATAGTGCAGTCTTATAGGAAAGGTCAAAAGCCCATGGGAGTGGAAAGGATTTCTCTGTGTGCTGGACATCTTTGTCAAATTAACTTTGTGGAAGGAGAAATTTGAAGTTTGCAGCTCCTTTTTTTTCCTCTTCTTTTTTTAAAGATAGAAGACGACATGCAGGAAAAAAAATAAATAAGAGCAGCTTCTGTAAAAGCTCCTTGGAAATATAGTAACTCTATGTATAATATGACAGCTTTGTGGCTTTTAAGTGCTGTTGGCCTGCCTTGCATGTGACTGATTGCCTCCCCCCGACTCCTGCCCTGTGCAATTCATTTTCCGTTCTTCTGCCTGAAACTCCCAGCTATCTGACTCTTGAACTCCCTGCAACCCCAGACATGGCTTTTGGATGCCTCCTGATGAATTTTATGAACTGTTCAGGGAAGTGTTTAGTGTGTGATGAGTGCAGGTCTGGGCTGAAAAGTATAATATTGCAAAATGATGGGCAGGATCAAGATTGTCTCAGCTGTGCCTAAATAAAACTGCTGAGGGACAGACTGGTGTTAAAACAAGGAGTTTGCTGCCGTGTTTTTCCCCTTCTTCTGGAGTAATGCATGAGGCTGTAGACATTAAATATGCTTTTGTTCCTCTTCTTTCTTAAATAAAGAAAGAAGCTCTAAGAAAACAAGTCTTTGTGAAGGCTACACTGAAAACATGTTGTGGCTTGGACATTTACTAGGGCAGTTACCTGTACATTTACCTGTGCTGTTTCACAAGTCTAGAGGGGCTGGAAAAATACCCTGCCTTTCACAACTTACAAAATAGTTCATACTTGTCAGAAATAGCGTAATGGCTGTTAATTTGTCAGCTCTCATTTGACAAGGGAGCTCAGACTGCAGTGTTAATTGAAACACAAATGGGCAGGGGATGGCAGCATCCAGTTGGGACAGTGGTCTTGTAAAACACTTCAGTACTACTCATAGCCAAATGAAACATGGAGAGATTTAAAACAGATGGTGGCAGGACGAGCTAACATGATGCTGTCCGCAGAGGGTTACCTGCTCAGAATCACTGTCCGTAATTCACTGAAAACACTGCAGGAGGCCATCGAGATAGATCTGATGCAGAGATTTGGCACATTTAACAGTCATGAGAAAGGGACTTTCTTCCCTAGAAATTTGCATGGAAATGGCCTTGATTTAATTTACTTGGTCTGAAAAAGATGATGTCTGTCTTCCTATCCGTGCAAATCTCCCTCTAGCTGTTGTAGGCAATCTGGAAGTGTAGAAGTGACTATGCACTGTTGTCCCTGCTCAACATGGATAAGTCTGACTTTGAAACATGCCTAGCTTCCAATGTTCATTATTTCCCTTCTTTTTATTCATACTGTACATGTGCACACACACATTCCCAAAGCCATTTCTCCCTGCTCTACTTCTTTATGACCACTGTATTTTTGTAGGACTAGAAATATTCAGTTAATGGTTTTTGTTTATTTTGTGACAGAGAAATGGAAATGTTGTGCCTTGTAACGCAGCCTGCTGCTTCCAAAACTGGATCATTTGAAGGTTGCCTCTCCCATTCACATTTAACAACTATGAAATACCTTTCCATAGAATGAACTAAGACCTGACAGCTAACAAAATAAACAATCATCAGAAAAATATATCTGTTTCTTAGGACAAATTTAGAAAATATTGTTGTTGGTACACGTGGAGTGTTTCTCTTCTACTTGGGATCTTTCCCAGACATTTTTTACAAGCAATAACTGAAACACAGATAACTTGTTCTTGTAGGGGATTTTTTTTTTTCCTTGTGATTAGATAGCGTATCCATCCACGTCAGGTCTGGGAACACGTTCCAGCCCTATGGTACTGCCAGTTGAGCCCTCTGGAAACCCCTGAATTCCCTTGTTCAGAGCTCACTGCAAGTTTCTGCCAAGGGCTGGTCTGCAGAGGGAGGTGTCCTGGCACAACTGTGTTGGCAGCATGTGCTGGTGCGCTGGTTTGCTGCATCTCCCCATACTGGTGCTGCTGCGGGATAGAGTGATTCTTAACAGTCGTTATTCGGGAGTAAAAATCCTTCTTCTGGAATAAAGTGGCTGCTTTAGGAGTTGGGATGGAAAGCGATATTAGAAACCTTATTTCATTTCAAGTGTAGAGATGTTATTGTTCTGCAATAGCAAGGCTGGAAATGTCTCCCATGTAAACAGGTCCCTATTTCATGTTAACTCCACTGAATTCCTTGGTATCTTTTAATAGCTCCCCTATTGTTAGATCAGATGCTTTTCCAAATTAAAAGCCAACTGCATTGCTCATCTCTGCCTGGCTTAGCTAAATTTGCTAGTAATGTTTCTTCTCTTCAAATAGGTGTGGTTCTAAGAACAGCAGGCTTAAAACAGCCTTGAAACCAACTTCATAGCCCCTAATCTAACACTTGATTATCTATAACTGACAATTCTAGCGTTGTGTGAAAGCATTGTTAAATACTAATTTCTATCGTCTAGCACGCTGGCATGCAACAAGGTGCAAAGAAATACTACTGCAAAGTTTTGTATCCACTGCAATATGGCACTTCCAATATTTAATATGCAGTACTGATTTTATAAATTGCACTTTGTGGTACTGCCAAGCAAGAAGAAAAGACAGAATTGAATTCTTCTTGCTGTGAGAGAGATGCTAAGTCTGTCTAATTTGCAGGAAGAAAATAGACCTTAAAACCTAGATGCATAATAAAGAATTTGGATGTGAGTTTGCCTTGAGTTTTCCTAGGAGAATCCATTTGCTATTCAGGCACCATATTTGTGGTGACATTACATAATTTTATATATAATGTATTTACACAACAGGCACGAGTAGCCACTCTCTATTATTTACTGTGTCACTCAGTGGACAAGATAGAACCAGCTTTCAATTAAAAAAAAAAAAAAAGAGGAGGGGAGGGAAAGAAAAAAGAAACTTGAGCTTGAACTGCCACTAACAATCACTAAATCAGACGAAGTCACCTTACAAACATAGGGACGTAGTTACAAGGAGGTGAGCGGTCCTCCTGCGTGTTCATCCCCCCCAGGAACTAATGGACGCTGACTTGCAGGGCGCCTGCTCCTGTCAGGGCTGTGGGCAGGCGGCCTGCTCCTGGGCTGCCTCCAGGCCCGCTCTCCCCGCTGAGCTGGGGATGGCTCCTGGGGCCGAATGCCTGGGCATATGCTGGCCTGTGAGGTTTGGCAGCCCCCTCCGTGGTCTGAGGAGGGGCAGGGAGGCTCACCCTCGGCATCCAGCTCTGCCCTGAGTCTGAGGCAATTTGCTGCGGGCAGCCCCGCGTGAGAAGGAGGAGCAGGCCCGCAGCAGGGGGCTGCTTGGAAGAGCCCCCTGGAGTCACCGCTGTCGCCGGTGACTGAGCGCAGCCCCAAGCTGGGAGCCTGTGGCAGGTGGTGCTGAGTGCCTGCTTCTCCTCCCATGCGTCTGAAAGCCATGGAGAAACCAGGCAGCCCCTTTCCTGTGCCAGAGCCAGGTTTCGGGCGGGTTGCCTCCAGGAAGCTCTGATTTCCAGGAGGCCACGAAAGGATAGGTTTTCAAAGGTTTCTGTCATCTTAAATTGCAGGGAGGCCCTGAGGAGAACATGAGAAGGGTCTGGCTGTGTCACTGCTGCTGTGCAGCTCACCAGGCTCAGCCCTGCTACGCGGTGGAGCTGGGCACCTAACCCATGAGAGGCCTATACCAGTGGCACTGGGCGCCAGCTCCCTCTGAAATTCTGGCCTCCTCCGCTCTGAAAACGCATCTGAGCTGCAGTGCTGGGCATCTGCAAACCATTAGCTGCCTTGTCCTAAACCTGCAAGCGTGTAGTGCTCCCCATTGCAAAGGCATCCTTCCCAGCGCTGCTGGGCACCGCAGCATAGCGTGCTCATCCTCTTAGCCGTGAGCGGGCTCGCAAAACCTGAATTTATGTCGTCGTGCTTGTACGTGTCTCACGCTCTGGAATCTTACTGCTCTCTTTATTTAACTCTCTGGGAGTAATGAATTCCAGGGATTAATTTTTAATCCCTCTTAATTTTCTGTTTATTAACATTTTTCCCTTGTCTCTCTATTTTTAGAGTAAATTGGAGCTGTTGTTTAGTTTTCAAACTGATTCACTGAAGATTCGAGGGGGAAGGAGGAGGGAAATAGATCCATGCCTGTAATTCTAGTATTAAATACTGTTTCAAAATTAAATACATTAGATTAGTTATTTATGAGGTATATTAAAAAAATAAAAATAAAAATCCTCTTTCCTTGGCACGGTGCCATAGGCCATGTCCCTATTTTGGGACCTAGGGGTGCTTTTAGCTCCTGGAACTGGCTATGTCCCATGGCTGCCCCTCAGGGTTTTCTCCAGCTAGTTTCTCCTAGATCGCTGGATTTGAAGAGCAGCCACTGTATAGGTTTGACAACCAACAGAAAGAGTGAGTGGTGCACAAGCCATAAAGAAAATCGTCCTGGCCTGAGACTATGGCATCTTCCCTGCCCCCAGCCCTGGACAAAAATTACTTAGCTTGGCAAGGCAGATAAGCATACCCCTGGAAAGACTTGTGATTAAAATGTCACCTTTTGGTGATGACTTTAACAACCCTAGCTGAGTAGTTTATTTAAAAAAAAAAAAGAGTTATAAACCCTACTTTTCAGGCCATTAGAATGACAATTGATTTTCACTTATTTGTGCATTCAGGGCTTAAATCTGAAGGGAGGGGGTGGGGGGGTGGCAAAAAAGCATGAGAAATTGCTTCCTCTGGCAGAATACCAGCATTTTCCATCTGTAAAGCATTTTCCAAATGACTTATCTAATTCTTGCAACATCCTGATGAGGTAGGCATTATTTCCCCACTTTACAGACAGCAAAACTGAGCAGAGAGTCAGTCAGAAGCCTCCCTGGCAGGGGAGTTTAGGACATGAAAGCACTCCTTCCTCCTTTGCAGTTGCTTCTTTTGACCTAATGGGTGGCAGTCACCTTGAGGTTACAGCTGCTCTCCTGCACATGGGAACAGGCAGAAGTAGATGGTTATGACAAGCCTGACTCCCACCTCCCAGCACAGTGGCCTTCACCACTGAACTGATGTGCAGGTGGAAACCATCACAAGTACAAAGAAAAGCGCAGTTACGTTCTGCTCCTTCCTCCAAGTCATGGTCCAATCTGGAGTTGGATTAGATGACTTGCCCTATATCACAAAGCAAGTCTGGGTTAGAATTGGGAAACCACCTAAGAACTAGATACTGGGGCTACTGACCGCACACACATGCACGCACGCACATCTCTCCAGCGATGCTAGGTCAGAAGAATATATACATAGCAGTCAATGATCTATATATATGTGTGTTAATATGATTGGGGGCAATGGCAAGTTCTGAAAAAACACTTAGATTTAAATGACCATTAGGCCTCTCTACCCTCCTCATGAGTAAAATGCGTTTGTTTTTTTCTCAGCTGACTCTACTTGTATAATAAACCTTCATTCCATCACCACTACTTTTGACTATAATACATAGATTAAACTAGGGTACCTCATTACATTGGGATGTGCAATACACAATCGACAGAGCAGTCGTCTGAGCTGAATAATCTGAATACAAGTAAAAAGAGCAAGTGAGCTTAAACAGTAATATACTCCAATTTACAATATAAGCAGAACAAGTAAAAATATTGCTCCCCATCTGATTTTTTTTTTTTCCCTCCACTACTGCTGTGCCTGTAAGGTTGGCTTAGTAAACTGGATGCACTAAAAAATAAGAACTTTGCCTCTTGGAAGCTCATAAAATGATACTAGAAAAAGTTTTCTGACGGCTGATCCACACAGACTGCAGTCATTAGACAATTGGAACCGGTCGGATAGAGAACCCTTTCACAGAGCTGTGGAGAAATAGAAAGAAATAGCCACTTCACATATCTCAATGCTGTTTCTGAAAATGAGGGAGAAAAAAGAAAAAGGCAACATATTAAGAGTCTTTGTCACTGTCCATCGTGCCATACATGTCTGCCAGCTTTTTAAACCGTGGCCCCCAGTCACTGAGGTAATCGTAGTCCTGATCTCCGTCCGTGGTCACCGACTCCAAGGAGCTGAGGGACTCTGCCACAGAACCATTACCTTCGTACGCGTAGGTTGCTAACGAGTCATACGGGGGGGCCGCTGGATCTGTATCGTTTTCCTTTAACCTTTGGTTAATGAAATCTCTGACATCCGTGTTATCTCGCGCTGTCGCAGTCCGCCGTGGCATAAAAAGCGTTTCTGGCACAATGTCTCTGCGTAATTTATTATCGTCTATGGCTTCGGGATTCCTCAGCGTGCCGATATCAAATGCCTGGGTGTCTTCCTCTCCACCACCTTCATCATTATAACTGACAATGTTGTCTCTGATGTCTTCTTTGGAAATAATCAAAGGCTCTTTTTTCCGTTGCCGTCTCAGTGCTGCAAACAGCACCACCGTAACTGGAAACAAACCAACAGGGGGAGAGGAGTTAATCCCTGACTCCACTAAAACCCAGACAAATGTTGCTCCACTGCTTACATTCTAAGTTGAAAGATGTTTTGCAAACTGCAAACGTGCACGTCAGGTTTTTAGGCTGTGCTTGTTCTGCTTGTGAGTAGTGTGAGAGATGGGGTGGGCACGGGTGCGGACTAGACGAAAGGAGATGTCAAGCTTGCAAGAAGCAGAGTGCCTTTTTGTCAGTAGGCATGTTTTTAGTGGAGTCATGCAGCAACGTTATTGCTTGGAAAATGGAACTAGTTTCAGGAGAGCTGGGAAGGGAGAAACACCTTCACCAAAACAACCAACCTGCAGTGTTACCTATCTTCAACCTCTGGGACAACATGAAACTTGTGCTATGGACAAGGCTAGTATCTACTGGGCTATGATAAAAGGTTAGCAAAGCTGCACTTCAAGATCAGTAGATCTTTCTTCCTCTGAAAAAGTCTGGAATATGGGATGGGTTCTCAGCCAGCACAAAGTCTAAGTTGTATTATCTTTCCTGGCATGTTTCTACAATGGACACCACGTTAAAAAGTATATAGCTTGCCTTAAAAAGTATGTGGCTTAAATCTTAAAGCCTGTCAAGATGTGGCAATGGTTTTCTTTAATCTGCCAAGGGATGAGATTTCTCAAACAGATATTTTATGCCTTTCATTCTGATGTGTATGTATATATATGTATTTAAATTATTCAAAGGGCAGGAATTCTTTCCAAGGCCCTGATCCAAACTTAAGTGTTTTTACTCAATAATGATCCCTAGTACTGTTGGAGAAGTGTGCACAGAGGGGAGGAGGTGATATGTTCAATGTTTTATTTCCTTTTGAAGCTAATTTCAGATTTCTTAGTTGGATTCTACCTTAAGATGGTAAATGAGTGAATATTTACAAATGAACAGCAGCAAGGAGCAGGAATGTATTGCTACTATCACTGTTGCTTTGGTAGTCTGAGGTCCAAAGTGCCCAGTATTCAGCTCTGCTGTGCAAACTCTGAGAAAAAAGACAAATCTCTCTGTCTTTATAGTTCTTTCAGAGCAAAGCAAAGCAAATCAGAAAATGCCTAAACTCATTGATATGAGACGATAAGGTAGATCAAAGTTATCTTTCATGTCAGCTGCATTTCTAAAACTGTATTTCTAAGATGGTGTGTGAGTCAAGTAACTGTAACAGACATTTTTCTTTTTTCTTTTCTTTTCTTTTTTTTTTTTGCAGTCCCTTCCCTGTTTGTAACCCAATTAAGGGCAATGCAAAGGACTGACGACATCCCCAAAGCAAAATTTAAGTCCATTGAAACTTATTTTCTCCTGACAGACAAAAAGCTGGCTGGTTTTTCTTTGTTTGTTTTTCTTTTTTTCTTTTCTTTTTCTTTCTTTCTTTCTTTCTTTCTTTTTTTTTTTTTTTGAATTCTCTTCCCTGGAGAATTGCTTAGATCTAGATGCTCTCTGTAGGTGTGCTCAAGCATGTCATGGAAGAGTCTCGTACTCTTTCTCTCCACTGAGTGCAGAGGGATCCCCGGGATGACAGGGTAAAATAGGAAACTACTCTAATTCCTAATGTGTCTTTACCAGAGGAATAGTAAGAAAGGATATCTGTTAATATGAGTCGAAACGAAATAAGGTGGTGAAACTGAAAGATTTAGGAAGACTGGTTCAGATGGTTGAAAGCTTCAGACTCTCATCCCAGTGATGATGATTTACTTATGGTGTCACATAAAGGCCCTAATTTGAGTGATGCTTCTTTGTGCTGCTGTGCAATGAGGGAGAAGTCTTGTCCTTAAGAGCATAAAGCTGTGACCCTATACAGGAGGCTGGGGAAAGGTCTGTGTGATAGAATACTGAGGAAAGGCAGCTGAGGAAAACTTTGGAGAACTTGAAAAAGAGAGTCAATTTTGAATGGGTTTCTAGAATAGTGATGGGCAGAATTATCTGAGAAAGCACAGGATTGATAGTTTTTACATGGAAGGGTTCCTAAAGTATCTCATTTAGAAAAAAAAAGGTGTTATACAGCATATGATAGGTTGAGACTTTGATAATTATGTCACATCTCTTATACTTCAATTTTCTTATTTTGTGCTGAACTTGCAGGCAAAAAGAAAAAAAAATAGATGTTATATGTTAAAGTACATCACCTTTATTTGCATGTCAGTTTTTAGCAATATCTGAGGCCTCCTGATAAGCTGCTAGACCTACTCAATCTGAAAATAAACCCAGCACTTTACAGGCACTTTTTGTTGCCGCTAAACTTTAAATTGTGGTTCAGGTCTGCCCAGAGTATTGTTTTTCACTCAGTAGTGGTTGCACATGCAAACCCTGCAACCAGCCTGAAAATAGAAAATTATATAGCTGAGTTAATTGAAAATCTGCTTATGGTGCATGGTGGCGTGAGCAGTAATTGACATAAAGTGCTGCTTAGCACACAGAATCAATTATTTTCGATTGACATAAAACAGGAAATCGTTTAATGTCAGATTGATATTAATGAGTACAGTTGTATTAACGAGTGCAAGACTATCTGCAGCACTAGATTTCTTTTTCTGAAAAGGAACTTGATACAAAGCGAGTTCAATCCTTGGAGGCAATGATATGTTTTGAAAAATAAATTTAATGGCAAATTAAGGGTACGATTTTTACTGTGGGAATCTGTTCTGAATAGGTGATAGTGCTTATTTGGGCAAGCCATGACTATATTGTTAAAGTCTGAGTGCCTCAACATGGTCTTTGACTCATTACTGGAGAGGGAAGTCATTTGTTAATAGTAACGATCAGGGTGATTCGGCAGTGGTGACAAGCATGTCTGAGGAAGATACAAGCATGGCAGAAACAAGCGGAATCATCGAGGAAACATTTTCTCCCCTGCTTGACCCTACTGCTACAAAATTGGTCTGATTCCTTCCTTTCCCGGCCAGGTGCTAATGGTGACTAATAAAGTCTCCCTGAGGACTGACTGTGGTGTATTGTACAGTTCTCCCCAGATTAATAGATTATGGCTAATGGCTGATGGACAGATCTTCTCCATTTGCTGAACAAGAGGGGTGGAAGCTTCATGAGAGGAATGTGAGAGATGTTGCAAACTGGCCTTATTTTTCAATTAAAAAAAAAAAAAGCTGTCCACCTGTAAGTGCTGTAGCCAGAGATCTGCACATCCTTGAGATATGAGAGAGTGCTTCAGTAGCCACCCCATTTCAGCATCCTTTTCCAGCAGAACAGGAAGGCTGAGTGTGACTTGTTTCCCTTCAGGTTAGACATGGGAACTTAATTGTTTAAAACTAACCTATCTGGCCTCCTTCTATGGCCAACAGAAAGAGACATATTCACCCTGCAGAGGGTGATTAGTTTCATCTGCCTCAGGTACCAGTAAGCGGATGGGATGGATGGCTTTCTAGAGGTGCCTGTCTCTTCCAATTGAGCAGAGGGTGGAGCCCTGCTGTCTCATTTTGCTTGGACATGTCTAGCTTTTAGACAGCTAAGATTAGGTAGGATGTATTCTGTACACCGTATCTCCAGCATCCCTCGGAGGAGGAAATACAATAATATAAATGCAGGATAAATTCAGATGCCTCTGCTTTGCTCTTGCCCTAGCCTTGGTATAACCACTTGCAGCAATGCAAAATCAGTCACTGACATCTATGATAGCGATTGCTTTGATCTGGAAGTGTTAACCCTTGCACCATTTCTTTTGAGATGAGCCTTTTGAATTTCTTGTTTGTTCTGAAAGCATTAAGAAGAGAAACTTTCTATGTGTTTTTTTGTGAAATCTCAAACCCAATTCAACCATGAAAGGAACAAAATGCCTCTGAGCCACTTACCAAGTAATATAATGATACAGAGAAGAATGGCAATAAGAGCCCCAGTGCTAAGACCAGTAGGATGAATCAAGGCTTCTGCATTACAGGACAGCATTTTTCCTCGATGGTCACAAGCACATACTCGAATAGTCACTGTTTCAGTGCTGCTCTGGATAGGGTAGTCATTGTCTGATATTACCACTGGCAAGAGGTAGGTACTCATTTCATGCCGGTTATATCTGGTTTTTCGGGTGAAAATCCCTGCTGTGTTGTCTGGAAATACAAAGCACACATTTTATACTCATCTGAAGACTGAAAGCAAGGGTGAGATAATAAAGAAAGGTCTTCCTATAAATTCACCTCTGTTGTCCTGGAGTGTAAAGTTTGAGCTGCTGGCTGCCTCAGGAGCTAAGGAGAATGAAAACTGGTGTCCACTGTACGAGTCATCTTTATCAACAGCACTTAATGTTTGTATCAGCTGAAACAATAAGAACAAAATTATCTTCAGAGTCAGTGGACCTTACGCTTATTTATCTACTGTAGGATTGTAAAGTGATATTACTGTATATATTTTTTTCTGCTGCTTTAAGGCAGCTGATGGTGAGCTTAACAAAAGTGATCCATGTGCTACTGATTCTGTTTCGGATCACCATGCTATTGTATCCCATACCATTAGCCTGTAACGTAATGAATTTGAAAGCTGGCAGGAGAATTGCGTTGACATAGAGAGCAGGTTTGGGCTGATGCCACTCCAGCTGGGTAGGAAAGCTTTGCATGTGACAGACAACAGACAGGTGAGACAGTCCAAGCTGGCTACATATTCATCTAGCCAAATCCCACATCACAGGAATTGTTTGGCTGGCTCTTCCAAATTATCTGCTACTTTGCACCATTTAGTAATAGAACTGGTAGAGTGAGAGTTATCTGGCAGAAAATAATTATTTCACAGACAGGACTTGTAACAGTTTTTGAAGGAGACAGTGGAGGTGCCTGAATATAACAGAGAATCACAGAGGGAAAATGAATCAGAGATAACAAGGCACAGTACAGAAAACAGGTGTAAAACATAGTGTCACATTAGCTGCAAGAATACGAAGTGTAATCAGATACTGTGCAGCCACTGTTTAGTTTAATTCTGCAAAACTGACAGTTTGATGCAATGCAAAGTATATCTCTTGATGAGGTGATGCAAGAGTAGTAGAAAAACTCAATTCATTTGGAATATTTTCTTAGTACAAGCACGCAACCCACCTGTTCTGCCTTTGCATTTTCACAGACGAAGGTCTCATAAAACATGGCAAACTCTGGAGCATTGTCATTTACATCCAAAACCTTAATGAACACTGGGACACGGTTGCTTTGTTTTGGGTTGTCTGAAATGATAAAACCAGAAAGAACAGAGATTTTATTTAGCCCAGCTACTGACCCAGTGCAGGAAGAGAAAAGGACAGACTTAGGGGCTCATTGCCTTTTGCCTTAATTCTTTTCTCATTCATTATATTCTGTTGATTCCTGGGGAATGCGTTATGGGGTGAATTCCACTAAATCGCGTTGTATTATCACTACTCTGATTCTCTGTAAGCTGTACAGTTAAGATTGGACAGGAGACTAGGATCTGCAAATTCATTTGAACATTCCAAGTATGGTTATGAATGTATGTGTAATATATATAAATATAACACTGGAATTAAATGAAATCTATTTATTAGCTTAACTGATACAGTTTGGTGGTAACAAAGTTCCCAGAATATATTCCCTTCCTTAACTCTGAAACAGGAATACTGAACAATCATGAAAGATGGGCTTGTGGGTTTTTTCCTCTCCACGTATAATAGACAATATTCCCTCCCCTACAAATCTTATGACAGAGTTCCTTAAGCTACCATCATTACTGTTATGATATATAAATAATAACTGCTGCTGTGATCACAGGTATTTTCATACCTGCTGTGGATTGATTTGGCTAATATTCTAGAGTTGATATTAAAATGCATCAGCTGAAGAACACCAGCACTATATAAAATCTTCAGATCCCCATATGTAAACACTTTTTTCCCTTTAAGGGCTAGATAGGATCAAGAGATTGAATTTGACAAAGATACTTCTGAGCATAAAATACTCATAAAAATAATGTTAACTTCATAGACAAAAATGGAAAACATTTGGAAATACAGCACATTGTGTAGACCATTCCTTTTCTTATTGGACTACGGAGGAGACAGATTTTCACCAAAAAGATACTCGAAACAAGGAAAGAAAGGCAAGGGACATCAACCTTGCCTGGGAGGCATGAAGGAGGAGATAGGCAAGATTCTGAGGCAAAAGGCCACATCGTAATGGCTGTTGGCTCCTAAAAGGTGTAAGACCTGCTCCCAAACCAATCTGTCATCATCAAAGAGGAAACCAAGAGATGTTTCCAGGACTCTGTCAGTGTCCTTCGTCCAGGCCAGCTCACCCAGACATACCCACCTTAGTGCCTGGGACTATGTGGGTGCGGGAGTGGGAGAGTGACATCTGTGAGGGAACGAGTGGGACTGAAATGAGTTTTACTTAAAATAAATACCCAACCCCTCCCTTTCATGAGGACTCGCACTGAGTTTTGCTACATTAATTTCCAGCCCATGTAAATATAGTTTATTAATACATTTTAACCTATGATCCAAGTGAAAAAATAGCGGAATAAAGTACAGATCTATGAGCCCGCATGCTTCTACAAGGATTCATTATAGTAGCTTGTTGAGTTAAGCTTTAATAAAAGCCGTATTACTGTATTTATCAAACTTTTATAAATTTGAAAATGCCTTCTCCAAAATTGGCACTGTATATTTGTATTACAGAGCTCAGTCATTTGGACAAAATACTGCGCTTTAAAGCTCCACAGTCCCATTGAAGTTAATATGATTCCATTAGGCATAAAACACTTTCTAATATAAACCATTGGGCTAAATTCATTCAATGTATAAAATATCAGTTTATGTATAGACTAGGCTGAATTTTATGCTAAAATACATCAATATAAATGTGGAATTTTTATAATAGGCAGAAATCAAATGTACTCATTTGAATTTGCAGGACTACTTGCAAGACTATTTATAAGAGCATACCTTTCTAACAAATGCATTTAAATATATTGCCAAATGTGTTTCTTTTCCTCCCAAGAATTACATTGTTTTCTCTCCTGCTTTTTTTTTTTTTTTGAACCATTAATTACATATTTTCATTTTACTTCTTCAAGGTGCTTAAGATCCTTACAATTTAAAATGATACTACAATAAATAGAAGCTGCATAAATACTATATGTTCTATGGACAGGGGCCTTTTTTCGGATTTCACGGAAATATGGGTTGAAATATATTTATACATTGTAAAGTCCTTATTGTCTTCTTTCAAATTATTTTTGCAAATGAATTGGTACAGATTAATTTGTTTGCATTATCCTTTCATTGCTACTGAGCTCTATCTCCAACAAAAAGTTCCCATGAAGCAGACACATCTGCTTAAACCTATCCTTCTCTATAGTCGTATGTTTTATGTTCAGCCAGCAACCATACTGCTAAAGATTTTTTCTGAATGCAGCCTCAAAGTCCTGCCAATGTTTGATTTAACCTTAAGCGATAAGTAAAGAATATTTATTTTAAAATGCTCTCAGAATTGTCTCTGATGAATCAGCTGTGATTCTGCATCTGTGAGTCAGGAGCCCTGGGTACTGAGCTTTATTAGCAGTTTCCCTCTGACTGTGGCAGATGTCGCGATCCAGTTTCACCAAGTATTTGTTTGCAACATTCAGAGCATGATTCTCAGGGCTACTGAGCAACTGCAGCTCATACTGGTGAAACTGGAGATTAAAAATGCAGCTATCTACACTTACTGACAATTCTGGAAAATTCAAGGCAAAACAACTTCAGCATTTCTATTTGTTTTCTACTGTGAAATGAAATTGTGAACAGTCAGCACTGAAAGGTGTTTCTCTTTATGACTACCATTTTTTTGACTTTTTTTTTTTTTTTTATCAAAGGAAGCACACATCTCTCTGAGTGTGCGTACTGCCTGTAACTTGACTAGGTATTTCTTTTAGATTACATCAGTGAAGTATACCTGGAGTTTGATGTGATGGTGTGTCACTGAGTGCAATTAATGGTTAGCTGTAAGTTAGTGGAATGGGATTTAGCTAGCCTTGCTAGAAATGACTGGTTTTAGCCAGGAGCATTAAGCAGTGGTGTTTTCCAGTCTAGTCTCTTGAGACTAAAATTAGTGTGGTAGTGTGGATCAGACCAGGGCTTATTTCAACAGTAGCTGCATTCCAGCCAAGAAAATTGCCTTTGGAAGGCATCTAGCCCAGTTACGCCAAATTCGGTCTGGGCTCAGTGATGCACAGCCTGGGAAGTAGCTTGTTGTAGCCTGGAAGGATTCAGACTAAAGAGGAATTGTAATTAAGACAGAAACCTGTGTCAGACACAAAAGGTTTAGCTGAGAACATTTGGCCCAGTAGAAGGTCTGCCCTCAGGGGAGGAGGCAAGGACTGAAATGGGTATTTATTTCATATAGGTGCTAGCTTGGTTTTCAGGTAGTATACAGTTTGCTATAATGCATGTTATTTCAGTTCCACTGGGATCAAAGCAAGTGTGCTTGCTAAATGTTCTTGCTATTCTTTCCTTCTCAGGTGTTTATTTTTTTCCCTCCTCTTCTACCCAGGAGCTCAGTCTGTAGTGTACCTCTCTTGACCCTAGATCACTTTTTCAAAGACTTAACAGAAACAAACACCTGGCTAACAGGCAGTCAGAAGTCAAAGTGTTTGGTATGCTGAAACCACATACCCAGCATAAAAAGGTGCAAGCTTCAAAAGAGGGAGAAAACTATTTAAAAAACATCATTCCTGTAGCCTCTAGTGCACTACTCTCATACAACCCCATCTGCTTGCCTCACCAGTATTGTATCACATCAGTTTTCAGCTTTAAAAAGACCTACAGAATAAAGAAAACTGGAGTGAAATACCCCTTAGTTACACTCTTCTTACCTTTCAGCAGCTGAGTGAGCCATACGCACATACATGCAAAATGAGAAAGTAGAGCTTATATTTCTCTCAGATCATGTTTAAGAAAACAATACCATTTAGCCTCTGAATTGTACAAAGACTCTGAGACAGTCACAGAGCTGGTGGTAACATGAGATCTACCTACCATTCCACCATCCTTCACGGTCATAGGCAATGGGACTTGGCAAAAGCAAATGTATTTCCTAATATTTGAGCATGTCATATGCTTATAGTTAATGTATTAAAATAAAGAGGATTGCTTATTAAGGCTACCTAGCATGCACATCTTTATCTAGATCCCCAGCATTTCAGCTCCTAAATTAAACATGATTAGTATTACCACACGGTGATTGTTTTCTGAGCAGTCCTAAACTAAGCAACGAACAGGTTTGTAGCTATGGGTTGTGAATTCAAAGGACAGTAAAAAAGTTGGAAATGAAAATAATTAGAGCTGATTAAGACCTGGGCGTCTAGCTCAGCCCAGCCCTCTCACCATTACTTGAAAAGACCCAGCCTGTGCTACATTCAGTCTGGGTCAGACTGGATTTGGCCAGGGAACATAGTTCGACTTTAAACCACCTTGTTTGCTGCATACCACTCTTCAGAAGTCAACATTCATATTCAAAATTAAAAATGGCTATTACTGATCAGAAAACAGAGAATTGTTGCCTTCCTCCCTGCTCAGCTAAGTTACCTTTTTCATGCGCTGTGTCCCTAGTAAACACAAAACTGCAGACCATCTCCTCCAGAGTTTCAGCTTCTTCATTAGTATTGAGTGGACTATCCATATAACCTGACATCTGTCCAGCCGTGCTTTCCACACGCTCAGCTAGAAGGCTAAATTCATTACATCAGGGACAGCAGTGGTATTTAGGTTTGACTTACTGATCTCTGCTGCTATTACTGTAATGTTGTGCCATAGCAGTGTTTCCCGGTCAAGGGGTTTTGAAGTAAATATCGAACCATTTCCTGAATTGATGTTGAATACTCTGTCCATATCAGTGTGTCGATCTACAGAATATCTGCAAATACAGAGAGAGGGGTTAGGAGAACGTTTTCCTTTTAATTTCTATGTTCTTAAACCATTTTCTGAGACTAGACATAAAACACCCAGTAAATGGGGTTGCCTTTTGTTTTCAGTGCAGGCTTCAGTGTCTTTATATATTCACACAAAGAGCTTATTCTGAGCTACTGGATAATGACACATTGGAGGTTTGATTTAGAAGGTGGGGCATTGTCACTGAATAAATGAATTACTGTGGAATTTACATACCTCTGAGAATCATCAAAGCTTTGTTTTTAGTGAGAAATGTGAAGTCTGTGTCCTGAAAGATAGGAAGTTTATTTTGAGGCTGAGTTGGCTTTCCCATTATCAAACCCTCTTTTTATAGTTTGATATCTCAACTGTTCCAAATCACTTCTGATTTAAAATTTGACAGCTGGGGTGCCTTTCTGCCTTTCACTTCCCAGTGTTTAAAAAGACTGCCCCCAAAAAAACAAGCTGGCACAGAACAGACTCCACAGTGCATATCACATAAAGGTTTGCTGTAATTCATTAAAACTAACGTGCTCAGCCCTGCTTGATGGTATCTAGATGTGAAGATGAATGCTAACAAGCTCTGGAGGAACTCAGAGTTTAAACACAGGTGCAAATTTTCAATCTGATCTTTCTCTTTCTTCTCTTGCTGAACTGAATCCAACTTTAAAAGCAGAACTCTCCAGTTCATGGGACAGTGTCCTACTACCCTGCTCCAAATGCTCTCGCTTCATTTCATCTCTTATGAAGAGAAAATTCTTGCATAAATTGTGGAGGTTTTGATGGAAATATGTCTCTGATGTTGCTAAAGCAAGAATACAATTGCATTATTCTGCTTTCATTTCAAGCTTGAATGTGTGCTGCTGTACAATCCAGGACAGAGCCTTATGAAGCCCAGTGTCCTCCCTTGGTCTCCTTGCAGGCCACATCGGTGGAGGCAAGGAAGCTACTGCTGTCCCTTGTGTCTAGTCAAGGATAAAGATACGGCTGAGCTGGTATGCAGTCAGATGAAAACTGGGCCAGGAGAATGACTGGCAGAGTTCATCGTCACTACAGAATTGAGGGGAAGGCAGAGGCTGAAGAAAAATTTCCACTCCCTGCTCTGCCCTAGGAGCAGCTGTGTGACATGTCCCTTATTCTGCACAGATTTCCCAGGGCCTGTGCAGTGTTTCTTGACTTCTGAGAATAATCTTGCACAGAGGTAGGAGAGGATAGAGGATTACAACAGAAATGTGATTTTAAGAAAGGTTTAAATTGAAAACCTAACCTGCTAATTATTTTGTAACTGCATGTTTTTATGTTTTCAAGTTTAAAAAAAAAAAGGGGGGGAGGCAGGGGATATAATATCCACAGCAAATCAGACTGGTCTTATTCTAAAATGAGAATTTAGTGTAAAGTACTTTCCTAAACAAAATTATAGTAAGTATTAATTATTCAGACTAAATTGTTTTTCCACATTAAATTCCTATGGAAACAACCAAATGAGATTCAAAGGTACTCACACAGCAAATTTTTTTGGTAGGACTCAGAAAGGCATGCCTTGTTCGTTGATTTAGTTTTTATTCCTTGCTGACATGTGACCAACAGTACCAAAATTTTAGCTGCACAAAGTCAACCGTGGTGTCACTTTATGCAGCATTATAACATTACCATCACCTTGAACAGAGCATGTGAGAAGGTAGGTAATAGGCAGTGCTGAGTGATGGGACAGCTCCAGCAAACCGTGTAGTTGTGTCCAAATCTAAATATTACACGTGAATTTGTTGACTTAGCTGAAATGTTTGATGGAAACAAGTTTATACCAAGCAGTCTGACGCTCTTATATTTTGACAAAGTAAGTATTTGATATGGTAAACATTTCATTTTAACTTTCATTCATTCAGGCTTTTATATGATATTATGTTGGTATTTTGTGAATTCAATTATTTTTAGAGATTCTGCAGATCATTTCCATATCTTTCAGCTGAAATACTTTATATTTCCATTTCACAGTACATCTAGATTTTTTGTTCTTATTTGAAATGAAAATATCAGGATTTTCCATAGATTAGCTGTTCCAGCCAACTGTAATAGTATGTTTCAGGCTCTTACTCAGCAAGATATTTAAGTAAGCATCTAGCTTTAGGCATGAGTTGTCCGTTCGTTGTTTTTTTCTTCAATTATGCCGTCACTTATTCTTCATATTATGAATGGACTTAAAATATCTTACAGCCTTAGCACATTCTAATGCCTTGGCATATTGTAATTGCTATCATTACTTTGTAAGATTGTCCAGATTCAATCGCATCTGTGATGCAGTATCTGAGTGAAATAAAAGAAAATGTTCTGGACTTTTTCTAAGGTTACCAAAGGTGTATACCTTGAGACTTCTTCAAGATATTAAGAATTAAAAAAAACATAAATCCCAGTAAAACGGTATGTATATTCAGTCATTTGTGCAGTGGAAAGTTAAACTCAAAAACCACCATCAACAACAAAAAACAGAGAACAGCTTCTTAATGAAATGTTAATTTTATTTCTTCATGTTCAAGAGAAATACATACAAGGTCAATGCAGTTAAAATATATTCTAATTACACCATTAACCCTGGTCTAGAAGGATGATTTTAATAAGCTAGACTGTCACTTCTGTTTCTCAGTTTGTATAATCCACTCTCTTTTGATCAAGGACCGTTAATTATGTTGAATTGGTGGTGATTCTGACTTATGGATCATAACCTAGTAAGAATTAAGCAGACAACATCAAACTCATTTTTACATTTATTTAATGAAATTACTGGTGCGTATTTGTCAGATTTCAGGACTTCATCCCTTTCAAACCTTTAGGAATTGACAAGCTAGGAAGTTAAAGGTATCTATATAGACTCCATTCCCTCCTTGTACATAACAGGAAGAAGAGGAGAGTGAAAGAGAGAATCTAACACATGCGAGTATGTTGTCAGTAAAATACACAAACAAAATTAAGCCTTACATTTGTTTGCAGATCATTTTCATCTGGGAAACTTTAGCAAATCAAATCACAGCGGGGAGACAGTTCCAGTGACTGATGAACTTCATTATGCCTCTGAGGAGTTACTATAGCAAAAAAACTCAACTAGCAATTTAAAAAGATCTGATGTACAATACAGCAGTGCCAGTTGCAGATTATTTTTCCAGTATGCAGTGGTTCATAACATCATTTCTGTTTAGATCAAGCACAAGCAGAATGTAGAACTTTTTTTTGTAACACAACTGGACAGCGGAGTGTTACTCATGAGTGTATTAATGTCACTATGCATGGATGGTTATTCAAATGTAGCCAAACATCTATTGGTATATTTTTGTATTTTCTTAATGTCATGTAGTAGCAAAGCTTATTTATAACAGCTGGACTGATGCTCTACCAATACACAGGTTGGGAATGATGATGCACTCTTACAGCCAGGGCAGATATCCGCTTCATATTCTGCTGTTGCTTCGTTGTCTCCTGCTGCTCAGCAGCTTGCTGTCTAATGCAACCGCAAGTCAGGAAGATTTGTGGGTCAGGAAGGGATGTGTGTGTGAATTTTTCATAATGCATTTTCATAATGATATTGTGAAGGTTTCCTTTAATGGAAGATCAAATGGGCTTTCATCTAACAGAGTTAGGGCTCACTTTGTTTAAAAAGAGAAATCTTCACTCAAGTAGAGGAGAAAATGAAAGGTTTTCATTGTAATATCAACTGTCTAAAGATTTTATTTTTAACTGTCAAGGAAAATTGACAAGCAAGTGACAAGTCATATATATACAGTCTAATTGTATCTTCCCCGAAGCTCAGAGTGAAAATCGGATTTAGCATCTCCATTGCATGATGGAAAAAAATCACCCTGTCAAAAAGATGCAGACTCAACCCCTGACCCTACATTCTTGGAGATACCCAAGATATTAGCACCATAAAATTACATACAGTGCAAGATAACATCTCACAGGCTACTATTCTCTGCTGATTTCCTTCCCCTCTTACTGATTTGCATGTTTCTTCTTGCTGTGTTTATTTCTGTTACTCTAACCTCTTCCTCATTTTTCCCTTTCTTCTCCTTTCACTTTGATTGTTGCTTGTTATTGGTGTATAAAGGAGACAAGTTTTCTGCTGCTTTGCATCAATTTTGACATCTCTACTAAATTTTGTTCAATAATTATACTTTAATATGCAGAATACCTGTACAGTATTTAATAACTGCCCTTTGACAGATAGGTAAGTTTTAGCACACACATTCAATTAATAGAAAAGAGCCAGTAGGCAACACTCAACAATGCACAGCATAATCCCTATCCACTGTAAATCACTTAACAATTAGGAGGTGGTGCTGGTGTGAAATACAAATGGTCCTAGTTATCACCACAGGAAAGCAGAGGGAAGCAGGGAAGCATTCCCCTCATTCTCCAGTGCCATTAGATATGAAAAAGCAGTTTCATATGAAGACGGGAAGGGGCCTGGGTTTCACCCCAACCAATTTTGTCATCTTCACTGTAGTCTACATACAAAGACATGCTATAGAAGGTGTTTATTTTGTCCCTGGGATTCACCACAGTCAACAAAACACTGTGTTGTCCTTCACGTTACTATGCCCTGCTAATCCAGAACTTCCTATAATTGTTGCGTGCCATGATACAAATGAAAGCAAATATTAATTAAAATTAGAAGGCTTAGTCTTGAACAAGAACTCATGTGCAGGGCATTGCATGCAAACTGAAAGCAGAGAGAGTTTCTGCCAGAAAGGGTTTTAGATTTAGTTTCTTCATCTAGGAAATTACGACGATAATATTTACCCATCTCACAAGATGAGCTGAGAGCTTAAAACTTACTTATGCCTCATAAGCATTGAAAGATATCTTGATGAAAGATGGTTGTTTGCAGAAGTGCAAAGTTTTGATGTATTGGGTTTTTATTAAACCTGCATTGTTCTACTTTGATCTTAAGACTACCTATTGCATTTCCAAGGTGCCCAACCCAGAGACATGCTAAAAATTGACCTGGATTTAATATTGCTGTATTTTTCATTTCCTCCTCTTACTGCCTTGTCAGTAGCAATGAACTCTAATTAAAGCACACAGATATTTAAAAGTTCTTTCATATTCTATCCACTATGATTTAAGTACTCCAGTATGCTTTCAGATGTCCGCTGAAACAATGGACCTGTTAATTTACAAAAATTGAAGGCTTTGGTTTAGCTACTCCAACCTTAACATTTCCTCCACTTCCTCTAAGACTAGTATATTGATTCATGGCAAGTGTAATTTATGAAGTCCATAAGCCTGATTCTTATCTTACTAAACTTACACTGATACAAGTGAGAACAGAGTCTGCATGTGCACCAAGCTGCTTTTAAGGCATTTCTGCTCTTGTGGTGTATAGAAGGTAAATGTGACCTCTGTTAAGCAGGTCTGGGTGGATGGGAGAAGAGCTGCTGAATCACTCCCCTGTCATACAGCCAAGAGGATGCACTGCACTGCACTGGAAAATGTTAGAGGTGGAAGGAGAACTCTAACATCATCGTGGTGTTCTTTTGCAGTAAACTCTCCCACGGTTAAAAAAAAAAAAAGGATGTAATTCAAGATGCAAGGGCCATGCAAACACAATCACACATACAAAGATATCCTCAAGTGTGAGAGATCATTTATCATCTATGCTACTCCATATCTATACATACCTGAACAATTACATTGTTAAAAATGATTTTGTGTGTGTGTGTGCTGACATGAAAAAAGGCAAAATTAAAGCAGCAAAAAAATTAAGAATGAGCTGAAATAGTCTGTGCTTACTTGACAGGGTTCTTGGCAGCATCTGGATCCTGAGCTGTTACTGTTCCTATTACACTGTTTATTGGAACATCTTCTTTCACTTCAATTATATATGCTGGTCTGCTGAAAACAGGGGGTTCATCTACATCCTCCACCTGAATTCTGACTGTAGCTGAGTCCTTGAATGGCCCCAGGTAGAGGAATCGAGGGTCCACATGAGTATTGGTAGCTTCCACTTTCAGAATATACAAGTTTTTATTTTCGAAATCCAGTGCCTGGGAAGAGAAAATAAAAGCTTGAGAGATCTGTGGGGACTGCTGTGGCTACCGGCCATACGAACTAAATGAATGGGGGGATGTCATAGAGAGGCCTGTGCTAGATAACAGGAGCCTGAACTGAAATTAACATGCCAGCAGAAAGGAGAAAGATTGGGGCTCTTTGCCACCAATGACAAGTTCTAGAAAAAAAAAACCACTTTTACAGGAAATTCTGTGCCCAGAACTCCTAAACTCCAACTAGTTATACCTTCTCAAATAGCCTCAACTCTTCATGTTCTTTATTCTGTTATTTTTGGATTTTTGATGTTTTCTTGGCTATCCTATGGCCTTAAGCACCACACACTAAAGTGTGTCTCTGTGTGGGGGGATTTTCTAGGAGCTGCTTGTTAAAATATTGGCATTCCATCACTGAAATGAATCACTGTGTCATCTGGTGTCAGAGGACATCCAGGACCACCCGTGGAAAACATGATTTTATGATAGCCTATGACTATGTCACACGCTGATAAAAGTATGAAGAAGCAGCATTTAGGGCCTGTTTGTTATAGTACTTAGAGAAATGTGGGGAGAGACTAGTCACCCCACTTTTCCATTACGTTGTAGAAGATTCACAGCTTCTGTCACCAACAGACAGAAACGCAAACAGAGTTAGACTGATATCATAATCAGCCCCTGGAAGGCATCTCTTAAAAAACAAGTAATGACAGGTGTCGTACTGATATCAACAAGCAAGTGCATGTTCAGAAAATCTACACAATGTCTATTTAGTGATGACTGAACTTGAACTGATGGAGGATGATATCTGTAACCTTATCAAGCTTGCCTGATAACCCACTGTAAACAATATTTCTCAAACCTTTTCTGACAGCCAATGTGCAACCTAGTAGATGATGTCAGTTTTGATCCGACACGGCACTGTGATTTTTTTTTCTGAAGGAAAAGCATGCTGATGGATTTATTAATTATATCTTTACAACATGAATCAAAATAAATTTGTCTATATACTTTAATACATTATAGCTATACAACTCAATACCTTCTGATAGTGCGAAGCAGGCAATGTGATAGTGATTATTTCTGTGGTGTCAACATAGCACCTTTCTAATAAGTGAACAAATCCTGTAAGCACGTTAGGGACAAAGTCATGGCTGGATAGTGCTTCCTTGAATCATCCTGTAGACATGCTCAAACCAAAGAATTTTTTTGCAGTCCCATCCCACTCCATAGATCATTACTTTTTCAGATCCCTCAAAGCATGTGTGTTGGAGCAAGCATTAGGAGCAAGCACCCTAATTGCTTGTATAAGAGAAACGTTACATAAGTAATGTTGTAGAGATTCCTAATAGACAGCATCCAAATTAATAAACAAAACATGTTGCGCTAAAAATGGAAAACAAATATGTGGTAGATAAAGGTTTTGCTGGTATTTCAGAGGCTGGGATGAAATGTGTTAAGATGTGTACCTTTTTGACGGTTATAATTCCTTCCTGTGTGTCCTTGTCTGTGGTAATTCCAAACATGTCATATCCATCCCCCTCAGTGATGCTGTATTCAATCTCTGCATTTTCATCCACATCTGCATCATTAGCTTTTATCCTGCCGATTGGTGAGTCAGGTGGCGTAGACTCAGGAGCTCTGAATTGGTATGTGCCTACAGCAGCCAGAGGAGGAAACTTCTGTCAGTTGGACTCGTGGTATTTTGGACACCATCTCTGAGCCCGCTGTCCATGTGGGGCATGCACAGATGAGTTAGCGAGCCTTCAGCTTTTGCCTTACTTTCATATGGATATGGATATGGATAAAAGTAACTTGTTCTTCTTTTTTTTTTTTTTTTCTAGTATGAAGGATACATATATGTATCATTAGCGACGTAGGTCCTTTCCTAGACACTATCACAGTCTCTGTTGGCCATATTAAAACTGTATATGAAAAATGTCTTGAGGTCAAAAGACAAATAAAATATTAAGACCTGCCAGAGGCCAATGCAGCTTAGTATCACTAAATGCAAAACCAGCCCAAATGCCTATTACTAATGTGCTACACTGAATTTCTCCCCTGAGAAAATCCTACCTGGGGAATGTTGGCATTATGAGGCTGTATCTTTGGCTTTTATATTGAAGACACTCATGTCCAGAGACGTATAATTAACTCATTGGAGGCAGAGTGCTATATTTCCCCTTAACTTGCTCTAATTTAAATGGAAACGCTATGCCCACAGCTAAGAACAGACTTTGAACTTAAATGGCAAGTTGCTTTCAATAACTTTCCCAGTGACTTAACTGCCAAAGCTTGCTGATTTGTCTGATAGTATCTGCAATTATTTTCTCGAACAGCTGCTCTTGACTCTGACACACACTGACACACTGCTATACACACACATGCACACACTGGGTAGTGGTAAGACAAAGCAAAAAAGAAGGAAGGAAAAAGAGAGAGGGAAGGAAGAGAGAGAGGGAAGGAGAGAGAGACAGAGAAGTGAATGAAAGCTGAATCACTTTGAATTACTTATGGCCATGAACAATCATTAATACAAATGGCTTTCTAAGAGATCTGACTCTACTGTTTCCTTTAAATATTACACAGCTATCTACCAAATGATCTGAGGCAGGGGAAGGAAAATAGGCAGAAATATCTGGTATATTTATGTATGTGCCTTTGTTTCTGTTGGCAATGAATATAGGAAAATCCATTGTGGCAAATGTTTCCTGGATATAAATATTAACGTCAATAGTATTGCTCTTGAGATCATTTTACGTACTTAAATAAATGCTTCAAAAGTTAAATATGTTAGATTAGAGCAGATACGCTAAAAGACAGTCAACCACAAGGTCTATTATAGAAATAATATTGATCAGAAAATATAGATAGTATCAGTCAAAGCTATTTAATGGAGAGGAAAAATAGGAGTTGTTTCTGTACGTTAATTCACTTTTCAGACTATCTACTGCAACCGGAGTGAAAATATTAAAGATATGTTTCCCAATTATTGCAATTAACCTTAGCATGATGCTACTGCTTGCTTATGTGTTCTCTTTTTCTTTCTTAAGTGAAGTCTTATACTCAGTAAATTCATAACAGCAGAAACAATATCCGAGGTGAAAAAAATCAATTTTTGTCCATTTTACTGTAAAGAGATAGAATGTAAATGTTCCATACTCTGGGGGAACCGAGGGGGATTGTCGTTTACGTCGGTCAGTGTGATGTTCACGGTGGTGGTTCCTGATAATCCGCCCATCTGGCCTCCCATGTCCTTAGCCTGGATGACCACTTGATATTGCTCCCTGTTTTCACGGTCCATGTTTAGCAAAGCAGTTTTAATAATGCCTGAAAACATGAAAATTAAAGAGGCAAAATTCACAAGTAATGTACTGACTTTGATGGAAATTCTTGTTTTAAAAAAACCCACAGCCTAAAGAACAAAACAATCTCTGTGTAATGAGTAAACTTTGCCCAGTACAAATATTTACTGTTATGAGATGGCACATTAAATTACAGACTTGTCATGTTGTATCTCAGGCTGCTGGCTATGTGACAGACACAATAGTAGTGGCATCCCCAGAAAGATGTTCTACCTATTTGTGAGCGGTGTTATTTTACATAACTATTTACACCCTTTCAGTTCCATGCTAAAGTCTCTCACTGAACTGGAAGAAGGCTCTTTGTTCATTATAATGTGCTCCATCTTTTCTCTCCTGTTCTGTCAATATTTTCATTTTGACAGACAGGGCAAAAAATAAATTAAAAAAAGCTAACTTCAGCAAGACATCATTAAAGAGGCAGTACAACATTAAAATGGGAGAAGAGGAATTAATTAAGAAAATTGTGAGCATCCAAGCATGCACAAGTATATATATTTCTATTTATACATTGATTGAAATGATTTTGCCAGTCTGTTCCTTCTTCAAAAGCACAAATGTCAGTTATGAGCCCAGCTCCTATTGAAATTCAGTCAGTTACATTTACCATGAAACAAAATGTTTGCATTCTCCCTGTGTGTCTTAAGGCTAAGAAGTGACTCCTTTGTAGGCAAAAGGGGTGAAATCCAAGTACTGAAATCCATGGGAAAATTCATAGCAGCTTCAACAGAGACTTATTTGACTCAAGGAGGTTTGCAATTGATTTCCAAAGCAGCACGATCAAGCCTGTGGTTTACCTTGCTTCCCCTCCATTCCCCATACAACCTTCTTGCTAAAAGGTTATTACTGCTGAACTTCTGGGTACACTATCCTTATTATAACTCCAAAAGTACATAGTATACTATCCAAGTCAGAACGAGTGCATCATGCAAAAATCTCTTATTGTAGTATCTAATACTTTATGCTCGAATGGAATCTTTTTTCACCTCCTGTTTTCCTCTGAGACATCTAATCTTTACCTTGCCTGAGTCTCTAAGATTTAGTTAAGAAACAATGCTAAACCTGATTAATTGTCTGGGATAATCCATTCCTTTCCTGTAAGGCTGCCGAGGAGAACCATTTTCTCTAGCTTCCAGCAACCTATCACAATGGATGTTCCCATTTAAGGAGTTTCTTGAAATCCTTTGTTTCTTGTAGAAGTTTGTTATAAGTCTTGGGAAGAGAATATCTATATAGTGAGATAGTCAATGGTACAGCAGATTCGGTCAGCCAGAATTCGTATGTTTTACACGCACAGGTTCCAAAGCAGTCTGTTATTCAGCCCATAAAAAATTCCAGTCACTGTGTACAATTTAAATATCTTCCAAAAACAGAACTCAGAAGTTTGGGATTCTATTTGTGATCTGCTAGTGTAGTGCAACAGCCAATTTTACCTCTTCTATCATTATTCTTAATTAAGATTTCTTTCATAAAATTAGCATTAAAGTGATATGTTGCAGATGTACAGAAATTATAATTACTTTAAACAAGTTTTGAAGAAGCAGAAGGAGAAAAATAAAACGAGCAAACCCTCAGTCTTAATTTAGACATTATGAAGATCTATGAGGATTAAGCACTTTTTTCCACACCCACCTGTTTCTCGTTTTCTTCTAAAAGCCAACCTATTTCGTTTAATTTAAGAATCTACGGCAGTCTCTGTACCCACTGCTTGTTAAAAATGATTGAAAACTGGTTCACATTCAGTACTAATTGTATTTATTAGACTTTGCTGGTAAGATTAAAATAATGTAGGTGTCATGTTTACAGATGTATCGCTCTATTAAGTTTGTCAGATTTTGCACTGAATAAGATGTAATCTCTTCGAAGTTTTTGTCTAATATGGCCTAGCTTGGCTTAGCATGTCATTTTAAATTGCAGACATTGTCATAGAATGACAGATAAGGTCTCCTGACCTGTCTCAGATTCAACCGAGAAATATGGTTGTCCCTGGAGAATGCTGTAGACAACTTTAGCACTGTTCCCATATGTAGGATCATCGGCATCAGTTGCAGTGACTTGCACAACAAAGGTACCTGCAATGATAAATTAAACAAAATAAAACTTTACTTTTTTTTTTTTTTTTTTTTTTTTTTTTTCATGAA
>VXAA01006405.1:1177469-1254476 GCA_013399115.1 Anseranas semipalmata
ACCTGCAATGATAAATTAAAAAAAATAAAAATTTTCTTTTTTTTTTTTTTTTTTTTCATTTCCAAGGCAGTTTATGATGTAGAAAAAGCATAGCTCGGGTTCAAGTCAAACTTGTGGCAAAAAGTAGAGATATTCTTATTTAGTAGAAATTTCTCTGCTCATAAAGGACATAGGTCCAAATCCAAAATGATAGTTGGCTTTTTCTCAGTTCATTAAAATGCAGTTATTGATTGGATATGTATATCCTTTATCATAGTTCTTACAAACAAACCACAAACCCACCTTTCCCCAGATACTGAAGGTGTTTAGAATTTGAATCTAGGTCAAGGATATACTTTCACAAATTTACTCATGCTTGTAACAGGTTAAACTAAAATTTACAATCTGAACAATCCTAGACTTCAAGGCGTTTGACATTGGAATGTAAATCTGTTTTTTCATATACCTTTTAGAGAAAGAAATGGTTTGGAATCTTAGGCAAAGAGTTAACAAACATGAAAAATGAGCTTAGGTTTTAGCATTTAAAACAGATTTGTGAATAAAGTATTCACTTCACATATTAAAATGTGAATATTAGGTTCTCTCCTCACCGGATGAGTTTTCATCCATGTGACAAGTCCCGTGAATGAGAGGAGAGAGTATGCCCCAAAGTCTTTATTTTCATATTGCCTGAGCTTTATTTTAATCTCATTCTTGATTGTGATTAATTAATGTTTCTTTCCCTGGGTATTATTTCAGATTAAAAATGTGCTTCTTGCAGTTCAACCATCCATTGCTCTCTGACAAAGAAATCAAAATGACCTTCCTAAGAATCAGAGAGAAAGAATCAAAACCTGTCAACTTCTCTGAAAAAGACCCAATCTTAAAATCATATTTCAAGGAAATTATTTTCTTTTCTTTTCTTGATTGATTCTTATGGCTTGATACATTTGAAACCAATGGAAAGATTTCACTGGACATCAGTGGATTTTAGAGCTCATTTTTATTGCCTAAAAAGAGCAACAGAGGTCATAGGAAGTTAATGACATATCTGAGAATTAGTGTTGAGTTGACTTGGCTGATAGTTTTCTCTCCTGAAGCGTGTACACCCACTTCTGCACTGTCCATTTTCCACTTTTTTTTTTACCTTCTTGAACTAAACAAGGTTTGCTGAGTAGTTCTAGGGGTGGCGTTGACACACAGAGGTGACCATGGCTTAACATATTATTACACTGCAACTAAATCATGTTAACAATGTATGTTAAACTCATTACAGGTGTCATGTAACACGGGTCAGCTCAGCTCACTTTCACTGTGAACTAAACTAGATTGCATTAACTTGCTTTTTCTGTGGCACAACAGAGGGAGTGGGTTTCACTCAGCTGACACTTCTGTTTTCAGCAACCTGTTGTCACTAATTCTCATGAAGTTAGATTTTTTTAAATGGCTGAGGTACTTTTACTTAACACTAACAGCAGATGTCTCTAAACTTTGGGCCCTTAATAAAATCCACGGAAAGAACCCAGATCAGACACTGAAATTAACTGTTAGTTAGCACCTACCAACATCTGACATTTCGGGTATGCTGGCATTGTAAACGTCCTTTGTAAACATTGGCTCATTGTCATTGATGTCATGGATCTTAATGATGAATTCAGATTCCGGTTCCACCGGTCTTCCAGTCCTTCTGTTTATAGCCTGGGCACGAAGTATGTATACAGGCTTTTCTTCCCTGTCTAGTCTCTTTGTGGCCTGGATGTCACCAGTGTTTTCATTGATAATGAAGAGGTCTCCTGCTCCATCTCCAGAAAGGATGTACTTAAGTGATCCATCTCCTTTATCCTGGTCTGAATGCAGCTGGTGGTGAAATGGGAATAAAAAAAAAAAAAAAAAAGAAGGGAAAATAAATAATTGGGACACAATTCTAGATATTTTATCTTGTTATTGTGATACAGGCTTTACTATTATTAATACCCAGCCAAAAGGCTGTACACTGCTTTTAGGAAATGAGATGATACCTCAGTAGGAGCAGTGAATTGATAGAGTTGTGTCTTGATGTCAGAATTGAAATTGTTTGCAGTATTATAAGAAATTGTCTGGGGAAAACCATGAACTGCAGCTGCAGATCACTTTCACAAGCTAAGCATACATCAGTCAGATCTAAATGCTAGCGGCTCAGGTGGAATCGTAGGAATGTACAGGATTGCAAGATCCCACAGTTGGAAAAACAGCAGACTCATGAACTGTAGCAAGAAAAGAATTAAAAAGTGGCCAGGCCAGTCACTTCTTGAGTTTAAATTCTGTGTTCTGTGCTGTTATGCCCCCTGGACTACTAAACACACAAATAACAGGAATATACATGCATTCACAAATGTAGCAAACTAAGAGCAGAGGCAGGATGTGTACCAGACCATTCGAGCACTGGCAATGAACAAATCAGTTGCCTTATCCAAAGGGACATGGACCAAGCTGAAACATGGTGGGGGCAGGGGAAAGAAGAGAATGATGGTAGTTAGCATACAATGCATGAGCTGCCCAAATCTTTTTTTCCCAGGAGACTTCCATTTCTTTTGAAATGCTGCTTAGCACATACACAAGGTACAACCGATTAAATCCTACTCTGATGGCTCTTCGTTTGATAAGGGCATATTTATTCCCCTGGCCTTAAAATCAAGGCTAATCAACTACATTTTATCTTCTTGTTACATTAGAGAAAAAAGAAAAAAAAAAAAGAAATATTAAAATGGCATCTAAGTTCAGGGCATACGTGATGAAATTCATGGGGAAAAAAAAATGATTAGGTAGCAGATTCCTGTAAATGGTTGTTTTCATAGAAAATACGTGTTTATGAGTCAGGAGAGCTGGACTTTCTCGACCAGCTCATTTCTTCTCTTCCTGCATGCAAATAAGAAAAAAATATACCTAGCTGAGTGTGTGGTGAAGTACTTAGCATTGCTGGATAGCATGCTTTGTAGAAGAGAAAGATTTGTAAGCTGAAAGAATATAGAACATTATGATCGTCACATAGATTTTACCAGTGCTTGGCTATGCCCCAACCATACTGGAAGGGCAGCCTCCAGTATGATCATATGGTCAATGTTTTGGGCTTCCTCCAACCTTCTGCCTAGATCAGAGCTATGCTGGCAGCCTACTGACAACCCACTTGGTGGCATAATGCTCCACCACGTGCCTGTGGTCCCTACAGAAAGCATGCTCCATGCAACAAGTCCAACTTCAAGGGCAAAACTCTTTGTCACCACACATACAAAGAGTGTCCAATAAAACAAAGTATCAGCACTGTAGCATGTACCACTAGCAGACGGGCAGAGGCACTGTTCCTTCATTTTCTCCTTCAGGGATAAAATGGGCATTCAATGTAATTTTGCACAGAGACCTTTCTCTTGATAATAGGAATACCAATAGCCAGCTTGTATGCAGCATTTTTCATCTGATTTCAAAACCCTTCACAAAAGTGGTCAATAACATTTGCTCTGTTTTTTTTTGTTGTTGTTGTTGTTGTTTTGTTTTTGTTTTTTTGAATAACAAAGTATAGAAACTTGAAGTTTCCCAAAACTATACATGGAATACAGTTCAAATCTCCTGAGTCCCAGACAGTTGGTCATCGGGCCTACAGAAATTATATTACTAGATATAACCTAAGCCTCTGAAGAACATCTGTTAGACCTACTTGTTAAGAAGTCAGACTAGAAGTCTACTGTGGGAAGTAATTATAATGGGATATTTGAATACAATTTTCTCAAAGGCAACCTGCAACAGAACAGGCATGGAAAGAATTCTGTCTTTAAAAACGTGTATTTCTTATGATTGTTTCACACCCCAAAATTTAATTTTTGTTTGCCTTGAAAGCCTCTTTAATTTTGTCTGCATCATACAGGGAGAAAAACAGCCCTTGGTAACAGACTATCATTAATTCATATGAATCATGGAATAGTGCTGTTGTGAGACTTATTACAGGCTGAACTCCCAAAATCATTTTTATCACCATTTTAATTAAAACCAGTTTCAAAGAACAAGGTAGCAAAAAAGGTCAAGCTAGAAAAGGTGTTGCAACCACTGGGAATTGTCTTCCATAATGTTCTTTACATAATCCAGACCACCTAAAGAGCTAAAAATGGAAATGTGTGATTTTTTCAAATCAACAGTTTATGAAATTTCCACTCTTCCCCCACAACTAATCCGCCTGTGTAAGATGGACTATGACTCTGTGTATCAAGAAAATGTGTATCTCAGTGTAACAACTCATTAATGTTGAGAAAGAGGTGATCTTCATCAAAGGTTCAGTCTCTAGCCCTTCAGCAAAACCACTAACTTTTGAAAATAAACATTCCATCTAACAAGATCCTTTTAAACTCCATTACCTTCAGTTTTACAACTTTCGTAACACATGATGGAACAAACTAAGTGCTGAGTTGGGCAGACAGTAAGTGGCTTATTTACTGTAAGAGTGAGATCTGGGGGAGGTCATGTCCCATGTGCTAGTGTATGTTAAGTAGAGCTAAGTCTGGCTGAGTGCCTGCTCTTCAAACCAACAGTGCCCTTACAGTGTGTCACCACACATGGCCTCAAGAACCTCCTTCATAAAGATTCTCAAAAGGTATAATTACAATGCTTGATTTCAGTAAATTGCGATGGTTTTCTAACCATTCAACTTTTTTTTTTTTTTTCTTGTGGGATAGGCCAATATCACAGCAGCAGCAGCAGCAACTGCTTAATAGCTAGGCCAAAATAGTTTGGATTTTGCCCTCTTCTTCGCAGAAAAACATTGTTTTTACATATTAGAAAAAAACAGGCAGATCTGTAGGAAAGTTTCTTACAGATGATAAATTTGCAGCATTCACGTGTGAGGAAAATATCTGGAAAAACAATTTATTATTAGAGATTACGTTATCTGTGCTTGACCGTTTACTTGGTATAAAATTTTATCCAGGCAAAAGCAATCTGTTTTATTTTTTCTTAAGTGCCAGTTTATCTTGGAAGCAATATTTTGTCTGTGGGACCTATATGAAGGGGGAGATTGCTGCTCTAACCATGTTGAAAAAAAAAAAAAAAAGGAATAAAATTTGAAGGCAAAATTAATGGTGCAAGCTTAGGCCAAAGGAAGGGCCTGGAGGAGAGATGCACTTAAAAATGCAGTTGATGGTGTTGTACATAAAACTTAACACAATTGTTAGGTTATGAAGATGAAATGAATAGTGGTAACAACCCTGCTTTCCTTTTAAGCTGAAGTTATTTTTCACTACCCAGACACCTCATTTCACAGGAAGTTTGCTATGATGAGATATGCATATAAAGTATACTGCAGATGCTTTCAGCAGGGCAGATCCTAGCCAATACAAGACATTATAGCTTCACTCTGTGTGCTAACCCGTGTTGCAAAAGAGTGTCCATTATCCTCTGCATAAAGTTGGTCACGGGCCAGATAAATGGACCATGGCAGATAGTCGTGGGATAGAATAATACATCGTGGGGCACAGTGCTCATGTCAGCTGGACTGTATCACATTACTGTTCCTCAATATGAAGTTACTACAGCCAAATGTTTTTAGTGCTCCACTTAAAATTAGAGTTTTTATTTCCTGAGGAACTCAGAGGTACTCAATTGCATTCATCTCAGTGGGTGACTGAACTGAGCAATACCCCAAAGGTAAGCAAAATTGTGAAGAAGTAAGTCTATGCTGTTGCAATAAAAAGCAAATGCATCATCAATTGAACTGTATTAATATTATTGTAAATTGATTCACTCAGAATCTTGTCTGGACTCTTTTGTGAAATCACTCATCAATCACTGGCTAAGGCTGAGAATGAACAACAAATTAAAGATTTTATTATGCCCTAGGTATACTTTTACTGATTTTACTTTAATACCACTTTTATGTGAACCACCTGGTTTGCCTTTAATGATTTATAGTCAGATAAAAACTGTCCAGTTTTTTCCTTTCTCCCCCCCCAAACATCCTGGCCCCAAATACTCAAACATGGCTGCCTGAAAAGAGCAAGGGCCTAATTCCTCCGGGAAGAAACACAAAGAGATGTTTAAAATGCTTGCGGGACTGCAACATGAGCTACCTGTATTTGACATTGTGCTCATTGTCACATACATAATTAATTTAAAAGGAGAATTTTTTATTAAAAGTAGCCACAATCTGAGGCAGCCTTGCTCTCACCAATGTCACTGGCAGAGGCCCCCAAAAGCATCAAGGGCAGTGACAAGTGTCTCCTCAGCGTGACAGAAAGGAAAAGGTAGGTGAAAGCTGTGCGCAAAGCATTTGTACTGTGAGCATTTTTGTTTTTCTGAGTGAATACATTTACAGTATTTGTGTTCATCTCCAATACATGGGATTGTTTAACTTTAAAGCAAAACTCCAGGAAAATTTTACCAGGGTTTCAAATACTGAATCAGACGCATTCTACACAAATAGGAATTACTTCGGCAAAGTATGTGGGAAGAATTTAAGGGAGTGTTTCATGTACTTTTGTAATAAGACTATAAACTGAAATGGCATGAAAGCAGCAGATCACATTGGCATTAAGTTGTACAATTTATTAGTGTCTGTCTTTCATGTTCTAAAGCGCAAGAGCTGGACTCCAAAATGTCGGCAGTATGCACAAAGGAAACAGTGTGTTTCAACACAAGTGAGGGCTGGCGGCTCCCGGGGTGGGCCAGGCAGGGCCCGGCAGGCAGGGCCCGGCAGGCAGGGCCAGTCCCACCACCCCAGCAGGAGCAGGGCACCGGGGGCACCGGGGCAGCCCCAGCCCTGGACAGCAGGCCCCTCTCTTGGGCCATGGCTGGGCCGGGCCGGGCCATGGGCCCACAGGTGGGCCCGGCTGGGTGGGGGCCGTGGCCAGGCAGGGCTGTGGGGAGCTGGAGCCCGGCCCTGCTGTGGGTTCGCTGGGGCAGAGGCTGGTGGCCCCGGGGCTGCCGTGGGGCCTGGGCCTGGTCAGGGATTGGTGGGGCCCTCGTGGCCCTATACTAATTACTCTAAATTCACTTTGATATGAAATTGTATGAAACAGCAGCACCAAAACTTTATAATGAAAGTGAAATTCCATATATTATAATAGGTTAAGATTAAGCTCTGACTTTTGTGTGTGTGTGTGTGTGTTAAAATGGAATGCATTAGAAAGAGGCAGCTTTCCAGCACACATATTTGTAATGAGGTTTTACTGAGAATGTACTTTTATAGCTGTGGTAATTAAATTCCAAAAAAACCTGAATTTGCAGGCCATGGATATTCTCCAGAATGAAATAACATCCCTCCTCTACCTCACTCTATAACATTGATTTAAACAGCATAGTTAATCTCATTCATGAAGTGCCTTTAGGTTATGTAAGATAGCTGTAAATTGCAGTTTAGCTCCTGCTACTGTCATATCGCTGGTTATGATACCTGGCAATTCAGTGGGTAAGGTGGTTTTCCATCCATCCTACAGACCAAGTTCTGGTTCCTTTTGTGAATATAACCCCCAACTCCCTGAATTTCAGAGCAGTTCCTGAACCTCTACAAAGACACGAGCCAGTTAACCTTGGGATATACACACTGAGCCATCAACCTACAATTATCCAGAAATAAACTGCCTCACGTCTCGTTGTTTGTATTTATAAGAAGAACTTGCTATTCTGGGGTTACTGCGGTCGCATTTTTGTCCCCTAGCACAATAATGAAATAGAGACCAATTATTAAAGTAGTAAGTAGGCAGTTGGTATGTAGCTAACAAAGAGAATCACTGGTTTACACTTGGCAGTATTCATAGCAATGATTTCATTCCAAATTGAATAGATCCAAACAGCAGTCTTGTCTAGTAATGAACAAATTCAACCACATGTATTGCTTGAGGTTACACAGTGCGATGCTACAGCATTCAGAAAAACTAAAGCACTCAAAATACTATAATACTATATTATTGCACACAGTTTCTATTTCAGAATAATAACCTCCTTGCACTCTTCCCTGTCTCTCCTGGTGCTCACTATCCCTGTAACATCAACCAACCTCATCAATTAATATCATAATCAACACCATTAATATCATCAACTAATCATCCCAAAAAGCTTTTGCTCTACTTGGTGACTCAATGTTAAAAGGAAAAAGGCATTCTTTGTACATTAGGTAGTAAGTACTTATATATATTTTGCTGAAACTTACGTATAGACTTATTTATTTGCATCCTAATGCACAAAAAATACTCCCCACACTGTATGTATTCCATATACTTACATATACATACACTGTCATGTATCATCAAGGCAAACACTTATAGAAATAATTTATTTTAAGCCATAAAAGAGCTTTTCTTCTAAAAAAAAAAAAAAAGATACTCCACAAGATCCACAGGGAGATCCAGCATCACCAGAAATGACGGATCTCCTAGGGATGTGTGTGCCATGTTCTTATGGCTTCAATTATGCAAAGCTCTGGTTCCTTTCATGGTTCACATAACCTCTCTATCTGACTCACCCCTTAGGCAAAGCATCCTGCTCTTCCTCATAGCAGTTAGCCCACTGCATGGTATTTTATACATCATGTTCCAGCCATGTCCTCAAAACCTCTTGACTGCAAAATGCTAAGTTCCTTCACATGTACCCTAAATTCTGGCTGGAAAAGAGACAGAATGTGCTGCATTTGGCGATGGCTTATATGCATATTTATGGCACAGCCAGCTGACCAAGCAGTCAAGGCACCATGTAGGTTTCTTTGTCTTACGCAGCTACTGTTCTTCCAAACTGTTTATGAAATGAATGGTTTCAACACCTTTATTCCTCTATAAAACTTAATTGAAAGTGGTTAATGGACTTACAAATTATTTAAAGAGGCCAATGAACAGAGATAGAGGCTAGAACACTGAGGCTACTTGCCTGCTCAGGTCACTTATCTGGAAAGTTACGTTAAGTTGTAGGTACCTACCCTTAAATTATTTCATTATTTCAAAAATATAGCTTAAATTTCTGTAAAAATGGGAGGATGCTAAAAAAGAATTTAGCAGAGAATGGGAGAAAGTGTTTAGAGAAACTATTAGAGGTGATTCCTTTCCATTCTTACACAAAGCAATTTGAAGATTATATGAAGATTTATACTCTACAGCCTCAAAAGAGGTGGGGGAGCAGGAGTTTGAAGTACGATTCAAACGTTGTCATTTCCAAAGAAAATAAACCAAGCAAACTAAAAGTATTGACAAGCTGAAAAGAGAAATGCAGACAGACTCGACCTTACCAGAGCACAGCACCATCATTCCAGAGGTACAGCTGCCAGAAAAAGCATCTCCACACAGGGCTTTTATTTAGACTGTTGTGACAGGTGCTTGAAGCAGATACCCACCTTTTTCTATCTCCTCACTAACCCAAGATCTGCTTTCCTAAGCAATCAGCAATCTTCATTGTTCATCACTTTCTTGACCTTATAGTTGTTATAGTTTATAGAGTACTTAGATTAGTTTACTGTAGTGATTAGTTTACTATAGTAAGTATAGTTGCTATACTATAGTTACTACAGTAAACATCATATGGCTCAGTGTGACCAATTCCTGAGTGTTTGAGTTTGTTAATACAGTTTTAACTTCCTTGCTTCCCACCAAGCCTAGTGAAGAAAAACGTATGACAGGTACAAAGTACCTATTTGAAGAAATCACTGCTCAGATGATTAGAAAAAGTCTTGTTTCCCAGATTAGCTGTGCTGTTCTTGTGCCAAGATTGTTTTTCTTTTTAAGAACCTCCTCCCACATTCAAACATTCTTCCTCTTCCAACATTTAAAGATAATAATCCCATATGCTCTCAGCACTTTTCTTTGCTAGGCTACCAGCCTATATGTAGTCTTCTCTTGTGAAATGGGCACTTTTCAGTCCTCAGGTGCAATCTTGTTTACAATCCTAGTCTCTCATTTTCGAGTCAAGTGGATTCCAAAAAGAGCCAGTGAAGAAAAGGCCAGGTATGAAGGACTGATGGTCCTAGTAGTTTTTCTGTAATTGGTCCATTTCTATTGGCCTTCCTTCTGTATGAGTGGATGCAGGTCTTTGAACAGTGATGTTCATATTTTCCAATCTCTATTAGAAATGAGTAGGTATGTTTGCCATTTCCATTGCCATATTGAACTAGCTTCTTCCTGTCATCCCAGGACTGACTAAAACACTTAGGTTTTTCTCCTTTTCTTACTGTTTCTAATTTATGACCGTTCGTTGTGTATTCGATTTTTTTTTTTTTTTAGTAACTTCTATTTCATGAACATTGCATTTCTGTCCTGTTTCTATTCCTTCCATTTTTAAGATAATCTTTTTCTTCCTGTAAGGTATTCTGGTCAGTGGTAAGGATATGATACAGTACTGAAATCAGGCATGCAAATATTAAACCTGTAATAAATTAATGAAATAGAGAACTGAAGAATCACTAAGGTTATACGAGATTTCTGGGGATGTTGGCTTGTTTGGAGTTATTTGAAAATATACTATGTCCTGTTTGTACTGTGCTTACTTTTTTTTTTCTTTTTCTTTTTTAATCTGCAAGTGGTTGTATAGCAAAGCCAGAAATACTTTAAACCCTAAGTCATTCAGCTGTGGAATCCTATTGATATAATAATATAAAATGGGCTATGTTTTTATGTAAAGTTTATACCTGCAACCTACTTTGTTTAAAACTATACCAGCCCTAGTTGCATGGAATCAGGTAGATTAGCAGAAAAAACAGTAAAAATGGAAATATAAACCCAAAGTTCTTTAAAGGATTCAAGGATCCAATACTTGGACTCAAGTCCAAAATGCAATTCCAATGTTTTATCAAGATAACCATCTCAGAGTATTACAGGCAAAGAATGTCCCCTAGGCCTCCCTTTAACCTAAGTACCAGTTCTTAGCTCTAACCCTGAGGATTTTACAAGAGAAACATATGCCATGAGATTCGAGGAGAAAAAACGCTAAGATTGTACCCACAGCAAATGAGGAAAAAAGCTAGATGTCAGATAGAAGCATTCAGTAACAGCAGTATCATCTGCAAAAAGATTGTGCTGAGATTGAGAACTACAGGAGGAATAAAAAGACACCGAGAAAAAAAAAAAGCCACCAGGGTAATGCTATCTTTCTGTTTCTTGAGAGTATCAAAATGTCAGTGATATTTCTCATTCACTCTCAAAAGTAGCAATGCCAATCCATTCCCTGTAAATGAATGACACTAGGAGAAACAGTTTTGTGCTGCTGAACAACTTCAGAAAATGAATGGACCGAGAATCACTACGAACATTTCAAGATTCAGAAGCAAGCAGGTACTCTAAAGGCAAACCGAGAATAAAAGATGGTAGCATCTGATTTCAAAACAAACAAACAAAACATAGAAAAGGCACTCTAATAAAAGTATAGGGTGCTGGAATAAAAAATTAAAAAAAAAAAATGGAACAAGAAATAGAGTATGACGGGCACTGGAATAAGAATTTATCGTTTTACCAGGGACAAGAGGCAAAGTGCTCTCACTTTGGACCCTCCAGGCTCCCACCCTCCAGGCAGGTTGGAAGGCTCTTTTCATTCCCCTTTTGAGATGACTATATGTGAGGCTGCATGGCCTGAGATAGACCTGGACAATAATTTGGCTGATGTGATCCTTGGTTTATGGGACAGGCTGCCCAAAGAGTAGCCAGGAACCTGTTGTTCTATTTAAAACATGTAAAACTAAGATTAAACATCCATACTCTGGTGACTCATGCATTTATTACACACCCTTCAAAATCGCAAATGAGTTTTTTAACCTGAAGTGCAAACATGCAGCCACAGCTAATCAGCTTTGCAAAAAATCAATTGGGAAGTGTCAATCCTTTCAACATTGCCTAAGGCCTATCAACTCTTTTCCCTCTTGGGTTCCCCAACCGCCGCTGCTCTTCAAAGTGATTAAACAGGGACAATGACACAAGAGCTTTTGTCCTGCACTGCAGTACATCAAACGGGAAAGGTCTCTTATTCTGTTGGTCACTCTCTGTAGGGGCAAGTTGTTATTGATCTTAATGATTATTTAACAAAGCTGCAAACTAGGTAAAGGTATCTCTGTGCTGAGCTGAAAGCTGCTCAGCTCTTCTGTGGTAATGCAGTTTTATTTGGTCCTCTTGCTATTATCTCTAAGCACAATTATAACAGGAATTTACAAAGTTATGACAGACAAATAAGTCTTTAGTTTACAAGGCACGAGAGACTGCTGTGTCCAAGGCTGATTCTGTCTATACATAAGGACCCTTGAATTTCATGTTCTTTCATCAAACTTCTTACTTTTCTTTGAACTACTACATAACAATAAGAAAGAGATCCAGTCTCACTTTGTAGACACTAAAGAACTCAAAGCCATTACACCCCTGGGTAATTGATTTATCTCACTTAAAAAAAATAATTATTTGTTGTAAACTGATTTCTACAGTTTCACTTAGAGCAGTTGGGTTTCATTATGCCATTGCCCTCTCCAGCTAAACAGCAGTGATCATAACAAAACAGCAATGTACAGACTTCTAGAATTACCCTTACAAAAGCTTGGAGATATCGTATGATATGACCCAGTTCTTTTGGTCCATCTATTTCAGCGTCTGGAATTTCTTTGTCCTGGTGACTACCAGCCCTTTTTGCCATTCTTTTTGAACTGTGTTAGAAACAGTACCTGGTAGACAGGAGAGCTAGTTCTAGCTGAGGCATCGGTATTCACTTACTAAAAAGCATGAAGGATTTAACCACCCCCAGACTTGCATACCCTTGCTCAGATTGCATGTATATCTGTGCAGAAGATTAGGAGAGATTAAAAATTATTTTATTACCTAGTGTGTACACTTCAGTGATCAGGAATGAAAATTCAATCCTTTGAAGCTCCGAAAGCCATAAAGAGCCGTACAAGTCATTTTGTTTTAGGAGACAGACTTTCTCATCACTGCAGATTTCCTCCCATAACCGAATAGTCAGTCATTGGATTCAAGTGTGAGTCTTAAAGACTAAATGGAAAGATTACTTTGAGGCATAACTGATGATTTGCTTGGTATAAAAAAAAATACCAACAAGGAGTGAAGTGCATGTAAGTGCATCTCTTTGACAGAACACAAGAAATGCAAGGGAAAGGTAGGCTTGTAGCTGAAAATACAGGACTTGCAGGCTTTATTATTGTCTCTGTCACAGCCTTACTGTCTGAACTTAGATCACTTTTCGATACTTCTACATTCTCCCTGCAGTAAAATGTGGGTTGTTAACAATGTCCAGTTCTGTACATAATGATTATAACATGATTTGAAAGTCTTAGGTGTAATTTGCTCTACGTTAGCTTGTGGAAAGACTGAAGATTGTTTACCTGGAATAAAGCAAGGGAAATACTGTGGCTTTGCCACAGCCTGCTGCATTTAGAGGGTGGGTGGATGTCCTATTCCTAATCCAGCTGCATTACTAGAAAATGTAATTGCTCTCAGGTGTTTGTTATCCACCAGCTGAAAGTTACTGTCACCACATGTTAGTTAAGGGATGGGGTAGATGGGGGAGTTTCTGTGCTCTGGGGCTGGCTATATTAGCTCAAATAACAGCTGGAGGTGTCTTAAAACTTACGACTTTGTGCTAAAGTGAAAATAAATATGTGTTTTTTGTTGTACCCGGTGAGCTGTGGAGTTAAGGAAAATTAAATGCCTAACTTGTAATGAGTTTCAGTGGGAGTGCAATGAGTCCCTGAAGAAATATATGCCTCCCTGGAAGTCCCTTCCCTAAATCCCCATTTTTTCAATGAGAATTGCAAATACAATTCAAAAGCACCTACTTCCCTTTAGCTTTTTTTCAAGTCAGAGCAAAATTGTTCCCATATCCTGACATCCTTGTATATCTTAAAGACAGGTATGTGCACAGGAAAAGATACCTACAGAACAGTTAATGTACCTTCACTCTTTAAGTTTATTAAATAACATATTAGCTCTGTTCCATTTCCCTTTTTGCAAGAAAAGGTACTCACTGAGCCAAAAGGCCCATATATATCCATATATATAAATAGTCTTTTTAAAATTACACAGAAAAAAGGTATCATAAGAGTGTGTGTATGTACGCAGCCATTTTATGGCAGAATACTTTTGTGGGTTGATCTGCATATCTTTGAATATCTCCAGCTGACTTTAATGGGACTTCCACCCTATGCTGCATTACTCAATCAAAAAGGGAACTCAAATAATTATAGTTGACAGCAGGCATCTACTGAAATTAGGAGGTTTTTTTTTTTTTCAAAAAAGAGCACTTCTACAAACATGCACCTTGGTAACTAATAATTTGTCTTAGTATATGTCCCTTAATCTCTAAATTACTTGATTAGAATAGTTATTGAAATCAATCTGTATTATACATCCAGCTTTGATTGCCTTTGGTATCTCAGGAAATTTACCCAGAGCCAGTTGCTTACTCTTTATAAGAGGTCAGAATTACCCATTTAACTGAAAAATGTTTTTCTCAGACTCATAAACTTTAAAAAATGCCCCCAAATCATTGACAAATACAGCACCTTAACTTTAGTATTACATCAGCCTTGATCTTTCTTTGTGGCTATAATGTGGATTCATAAAGTTAGATGAAGAAATACATTCTTAAGTCAGTAAAAACCTGTATTGATTGGGGTGGAGTGGAGTGGGTAGATATCACTTAAAGATGAACTAAGAAAAAAAAAAAAAACGTTTGGCCTAATATCCAAAAATGTTTTTATTGGGATATAGTTGAATAAAACATCAGGCTTCTGCAGTAAGTAACAGCTTCTTACTACTCCCTGGTGGTTGTGCGTGAAAGCAAATGCTCATCCTTTTCTTACTGACAAAGGTGACCCCTTGATTTTCTAAGCTGTACTTAATGCTGTCAATCAAATCCAGAGGTATGTGTATGAATTTTATATGCTATGTGGAAGTGTGTGTGGCAGGGTGGAAAGTAGGGAGTGGAGGAGTGAGGACACAGACAAACACTCAAACAAATGAGAAACCACATTCTCATTTAAATGAAGATTTAACAAGAAGGAAATAAATTCATATCCACAGGTTTAGTGGAGTCTTTAGTCTATCTGCATGCCTGGCTCATCTAGTTCTATAATTCAGAAGGTGAAGAAAGGAAAAATATCTCCACACTGTCATGTTTCCCAACTTTGTTTCTAAAAGTTTGTGTTGTGTAAACAGGTAATTAATAAACAGATAATTAACAGATAATTGTGTCAGGCAACAGTTACAATTGAAAAGGCCACATACGTAAGTCTCAACAGGGCCCTCTTGAGGAAGGCTGCTCGAGTAGAATTTGCTTATGGGAAACCTCAGGCAAGGCTACCCTTGAGTAGATTCTTCTTTCAAAGGAGCATCAGCCCGCATACAGTGGGGTAGCTCACGCGACTCGTGTGCTGCCACAGAAAGATGTAGGCCCTTCAGGAAGGCCAGGCAGGGAGGTGGGTTAGCAAAAGATCAGCTCAGGTAGATGGAGCTTTGCTTGGGAACAAGTGACAGATCACTCAAGAGCTTGCAGATAAAAGGACAGACCAACACAAGTGATATCTTGGTAGGCATCCACTACAGACTGCTCAAAGAAATGAAGTACATGAAGCCCTCTTTAGACAGATGGAGGAAGCTGTATGATTGCAGGCCGTGGTACTCGTGAGGGACTTTAATCATTCTGATGTCGGCTGGAAAGGCAATATGGCTGTGTGGAAGCAATCCAGGTTTCTGCAAAGTGTCATAAGACAATTTCTTCACACAAGTGATTGATGAGTTGACCAGAGGATGCACTATGTTGGACGCGTGCAGAAAGAAGAACTGCTCGAGGATGTGAAAGTGCAATTTGTGCTGAGGTCCCAAAGGTCCTTGAGCCTGGCAGCAAATTCTGGTGAAGTGATGCATTATCCACAGCAGATGAAAATAAATAAAGAAAAAATAAAAAAAATACAGACCTTTTAAACAAATTGGACAAACTCAGGTCCATGGGATAACATGGGATGCTTCTAAGGATGGTGAGGGAATGTTTTCTTTCTGTAATATTTGAAAAGTCATAGTGACTGAGGAAGGTTCCTAATTTCTGAAAACGGGGAAAATCACACGCATTCTAAAGAAGGACAAGAAGGATCTGGGAACTAGAGACTGGCCAGCTATACCTCAGTCCTAAGGAAGGTTACAGAGCAAATCTGCTTGGAAGGTAAATCTAAGCACATGAAGAAAAACAAGGTGATTGGGAACAATCAATGTGGATTTAGCAATGGCAAATTGCTTAACCAAGCTGTTTCTCTTCCATGATGGTATGGGTGGCACTGTGGACAAGCAGAGAGCAGAGGATATTGCATGACTTTAGTAAGACCTTTGACACCGTATTTTGATTGACAAATTGGTGAGATACGGACTGCATAAATGGGCAGTAAGGTGTGTGGATGATTGGCTGGATAGCCAAGCTCAAAGGGTTCAGATCTGTGGTTAGAAGTCCCACTGGCGGCTGATTACTCATGGTATTCCTCAGGAGTTGATACTGGGAGTCAATACTGCTTAATGTCTTTATTAATGACTCAAATGATGGAATGCACTCTCAGCAATTTTGCAAATCATAAAAAAAATGGAGGTTGGTTGCATGGAGAGCTCTCAATATTGGGAAGGTAGAGCTGCTATCTGGAAGGACATCAACAGACTGGAGAAATGGAGTGATAGAAACCTCATAAAGTTCAGCACAGGCAAATGCAAAGTCCTGCATCTATGCTGGAATAATCTCTTACAGCAGTACAGGCTGGATTGGAAACAGTTCTGCAGTGAAGGATCTGGGTGTTTCATTTCAACAATCTGAAAATGAATCAGCAGCATGTCCTTGCTGAGAAGAAAGCCAGCTGCATACTGGTTTCTTTTAGCAGTAGTATAGCCCATTAACAGAGGGCATAGATCATTCTCCTCCATTCAGAGCTTGTGAGAATACAGGTGGAGCACTGCATCTAGTTTTGTCCCTCCTCTGTAAAAGAAAGACATCGACATTCTGCAGTGAGTCTATGGAAGGGTCACCAAGAAGATTGTGAGGCTGCCGGAGCATATGATGTACGAGGAGAGGAGAAAGAATGTTTTTGTTTAGCTTTAAGGAGAGAAGGCTTATCGTTGTTTACAGCTACCTAATGGGACAGTGTGGAGAAGACAGAGCTGGAGAAGACAGTGAAAGGATGAAAGGCAGTAGACAGAAGTTGGAATGAGGGAAATTCTGGTTAGATATTAGGAGAAAAAAATCAAAGGAGAGATGGCTAAGCACTGAGAGAAGCGCACAGAGAAGGTGTGGGATCTCCATCCTTGGAGATATGCAGGACTTGACTGAGCCTGAGCAACCTGCTCCAAATGGACATGCTTTGAGCAGGGGGGTCAACCAGATGGCCTCTGAGGATTTCTTCCAACCTGAATTATTCTGTGATTCTGTCAGGAGTGACATTCAGTCCTCAGCAGTTCAGATCCAACACTGCCTGTCTAGGAATAAGGGTTGATTTTGACTGGAGAGCCTGGAATTGTTTTGATGAGAATATTTGTGTCTGTGTTCTCCAAATTACTACCTGTATTTGTGGAATAATAAGAACATGTAATGGATCCAGTCAGTCTAAATAATCTAAAAGTAGTTTTCCAGAAAATATTTTCCATATGGATATTTGTATGAGGTGGGTTTGTCAGGTCATGTAGATCCTGACAGGCTTTGTTACTGGAAGCAGCATGAGGCTCAAGCTCACACCAGTTTACAATTATCATGAATATATATGCATGAGGTTTTATGCACAGGGCATTAACTCTCTGCCTGCAACCCCCTCGGAGGTTGTTATTCCCTATGTGTACAGGACATTCTGCGAGGAATTTTAGCAGTTGCAAGCAGCATTAACACTGCTTTAAGCAACTGACCTGAAATGTGTAAAACCACAGAAAGAGCATGGAGTGGAAAGAAACTATGAATGCTCTGACACCTCTGTTCGCATGCCCTTTAACTCCTCTGCTTGTGCCTGAGTCAGCTTGATTGCAAGGGCTGCTGTGTAGGAGCAACCATGTCACAGAGCCAAAGGTACAGTTACATGGTTTGGTTCCATCTTTTAGGGAGAATTTAACCTCTTATTGATGATAACATGATGCTAAACACAGAAGTTACACACATTGCTTGACTTGACTGATGTAGCCTTCCAACATGAAGATATAGTAGGTATACAGATGAGAAATATGCTAAAGAAGACGAATTATGATTATGAAGCTGTGCAGGGCAGTAAAACCTTCTTTGTTCCAATAGACATCTAATGGTGAAACAACACTTGATGTTTCACAAGGAGACAAGGTAAGAAATAGTGCCAGGTAGACAGTATTGCTATACAGAGATGCTGCTCCAGCTGGGCTTTTCTAGAGTCCTGCTCTGTACAACACGGCGTATGCCAGCTGGGAATAGAAGGGCTGCAGTCTTCTTTGGATGATATGACTCCAGAGTAAACAACTCTGAAAAGAAAACGGTGGGAATGATAGTTCCAGAATAAACATTTAGCTCCCAGCTCACTCAGTGCTTTATTTCTCTACAAAATTTGTTGTTCTTGGTGGTAATTTTGTGTGTGTGTGTGTGTGAAATTAGGAAAAAAAGAGAGAAAGGATTGGTATTTTTCTTTTCTCCCTTCCTTCCAGAGTGTGATTCTTACCTTTCCTTCATCTGCCACCTCAGACTTTCATGGTAAGTACAAGCTTCACTGAACCCTGAAGTATTTGCAAGTGCATACGAAGGTTTGTTTCACCCCATTAATGGTGAAAGCAAGCCACAGTCTGCATTAATGCATCCGGATCAGCAGTAGCTATTCACATCACAACACATTTTCAGTTTGTGTTTTGAAACGCTGGGCTGAATGGCCACAGCTCTCAATCTGCTGCTGCCCCACTGTGAACCTGTGTTCACCAGCGAGAGAAACAGCAGCAGAAGCAAGGGGAGTCACAGAGGATAAGAGTTTCATTTAATAAAGAGATTTCTCTAAGCTTTATGGTTTAATATTTTTGGGGAGCCAACTGTAAATAATGAATAGGGGAATAACAATGGTTCTTTGTCTTGAGCCTGAAAGAGGGATTTTTTTTAGCTGTTGCTACCCTGCAAATTCTATATTCATGACATTGCAGCTCTAGAGTGAGGACTTGACTTTGCTATACAAACAAATAGGGAAATGGTAATCACAGCTCCAAAGACCAGTGATCTAAGTAACCCCCCAAAAAACATGAACTTCACCTGCGGTCTGTCCTTGGGGAGAAAGATTAATGCGTTGAGCTATTTTTCTATAGCTAGAAGTTTCAGGGCACACAGTTCAAGAAAACAGGCAGATTGCTGGCAAGGGGAGGACAGGATGATCTGTGAAAAGATGTGGCCCGAAATGTAAGCACTGGTATGAGCAGGTCATTAGCATACGGAAAACAAAACTGTGTAGTTCAGGGCACAAAAAATGAAAAATAAGATTTTTTCATTTCTTTTCATTTTTCAAGCCAGAGAGAAATACTGGCTTGAGGGCCCCAGAATTTACTTGCCTTGGCTTCTCTAGGTAGAATGGGAAGAAGGGGAGGAGGTTATGTGCCGTTACGTTGTAAGTGCCATCGTGTGCCATAAAGGAGGAAATACGGTATGTTTGAGACAGATGGTTGTGAGGCTCTAATATTGTGTAATGTATTTGGGTATAAGGATGATGCCAAGTAGATGCACAATTATGAGGACCGTAAACATTAAACATGCTTTGCTTCCTGCCTTTCATTTTCTGAATAGCATTCTTGCCTATCCCACCCATTTCTCATTATCTCCTTTCTTCGCCCCCATATGATGGTTTAAAATCTGCAGGCTGTTCCTGGATTCACATCCTGGGCCTCTAACCTCTCAACTGTCCCTCATTTCAGAGTTATCTCTATTCCACAGAGACCGACAGTATAGAGAACTTCTATCAGCGCCAGTAAATCTTTCAAAGAGGAATATAAGACAAGTGTGTGTATGTGTGTGCAATTCAATATAGGAATGAAGGGCAGTTGGGAAAGTCAAGTGGTGGAACATAAAATATGAATGATGGATGAGGAATAAAGGAAGCGCAGATGTGCCACAGCATTTGTTCTACTTTTTACAAGAATGACACGTATTCAGGCTGTTGAAGCGGGAGGCAGGTGGGGGCTAAGAACTCTGATTTTTTTATTATTATTATTTTTAATCGTGGTTTAGAAATTTTTGATTTTTAGCATAGGTCATTTAACCTCCCTGTACATCAGTTCCCTCATTTATAAAAGGCTGGTGCTAATGCTTCTTTCGCCACAGTGTTTAGCATATCATTGCAATTAACTAATATTGGTACTCATAAAGGACCCCGCAACTTTCTTGTCGGCAGCAAGGGCAGGAGTGTCATAAACGGTCCACAGACGCCCTATGCCCTGCGAAGAGAGACATGGCTCTGCAGGGAGCGGTGCTGACAGCCATCAGTGCTCTCCAAGGACCCTGGCGCCTTCACACAGATGGTGCACTGGAGGGAGGCTACATCTGGAAAGGTACAAAGCTTTAGTCCTCCTCCTCCTGCGTGGTGGAGGGCATGGAGGTCCTCTGAGAGGCACAGCATAAAGTCAAGTTTCATGTGCACATCTGGCTGTGAAAGAAGAACATTGAGGTCTTGCCAGGGACGGGTCCAGCCCAGAGCCCCGTGTACGCTCCAGGCAGTGCTGCAATCAGCTCGACTGATGCAACTGAGAGATGACTGACGGCTCTCTTTGGTTTTGCTGTGAGCACTCCAAGACCAGGAATTGCTCAGGACCAAGAGGTCATTCAGAGACTTAAAGTCTGGCTCTTGGGCTGCATTTCTCCTGGAAGCAGAGCGTAGAATCTAGTCCTAAAGAAATGATATTCTGAACATCAAGAGAAATTGAAAACTGTTTTGAGTAGACTCACTCAATAGATAGAAGTCACAAACAGAAGTTTTAATTTGAGGCATTGTAAAGATAGCAAATGGTCACTGTGTTCGGAACAGGAAACTGAAGACATCAGGAATATATCATAGCATTAGTTTCAAGGCAAAGAAAGTTAATACTGTTTGCTTTGTGACTTAGTATGTGACTTAGTCCCACTAACTCACAGTGGTTTGGAGAGATTCTGCCTTTTGTTTGATTTGATTCTGGTGATGCTTGCCTTCAAAACAGTTGTAGCCAGAAGTAAAATCAGGGAAAAGAAAGCAGAATAGTACTGGAAAGCATATTGCAATATTCAGTCGATCCCTCCTCCTCAGAAGCAGGATCAATGGTACCTACACCGTTCCTGACAGAGGGGAGCCTTTCTTTCCCAGTGGTTCTTTCAACACCAAATGAAAGGATTCTGGTTTTGCCTAGAGTAATGCAGTATCCTTTCTGCTTTGCCAGGCCACATAGCAGCAGGACTTTGACTTTATCTTCCTTGAAAAATGGAGTTGTCAGCAAAGGATGATTGTTTATGATGGGTGGTACAGGTAGAAACATCAGATAGCTTCCAGGCAAGCGTACTGCTTGAATTATATGAACATCAATAAGACAGGGGAAAAATGAAAAGTATGTCTGGAAGTTTCCTTTTACTGTCAGACAGACAGAGTGTGACAAAACCGTTCTACAGCTGTGCCTGTTGTTACCGGGAAAGCAAGTTGCTCCTTTCTACTGCAGGCTGCCAGAAGCTGTTTCTGGGTTAATGAGTAAGATTTAAGACTTGTTCAGACCTTTCTTTAGTCTAAAATAAAGAGGTATCCTATCCCTTTATGTAACACTGGCTTGTATGTTCGTGCTCTGACAAGACGACTCAGTGATGGATGCCAGTACATGGATTTTATGCAGCCAATGGGATAGCTGTGTAAAGACATCAGGTACATACAAATGGTAACTATACCTTTGAGTATACAATTGTAACAGGGCAGATTTTTTTCACTCTGTTGCCTGGGAATATCTGAAGACCTCTAGAGAACGTAGCATATATTTCTATATACAGCTGCACTACCACTTCATTGTTTATTGATTTAGAGAGGCATTCACCCCAGCCCTTTAAAATTGTACTAAACAACCATTGCTACAACTAGATCTTTTTAAAAACCTAATGCAAATGTTGCAGATTTTTCTGGGTAGTAGTACTGGGCACTTCCCTACTTTGATGCTCATGTAATCCTTGTATTTTATTTTGGGATTGAGTCCCTGCCAAGTGCCATAATTCCTGAACCAGAAGAAAAGATATCTCCAGGTTAAAATGTCACCATGCCCATCAATCACACTTCAATGAATAGCTGTGGTTCACGACTCATTCAGCAGTGCAATGAATAATTCCAGTCTAGAACTTCTATGCAAGTTCCTTATATAGTTATGTCTGAGGCTAACCAAGACTGGAGGTGTGAATTTCTGTTCTTTTTAAAAAGATTTATTTTGTGAATATACAGGAATGAAATTCAAGAATACAAGAATTGGACGATAAAATGGTGGACCTGGTGTCAGTGCCACAGCATACAATCAACTTGTATTGATAACACCAGGAGTTTCTTATTGGCAGCCGCATATTCTTGTGCAAGGTGATACAGCAGCGTATTTGGGTTGACAGTAAAATACATAGCTAACAAAACTGGGGACCTATTTGTTCACAGTACCCCTGGGTACCAAAAAAGGGCTATTTTGTTTCATATATGCTTAGGCAATTATCTCCTAAAGGATGGAAGCATTTGGGTTCGATGGATATAGAGTACACGGAGCACAGTAGTGTTCTGGTCCATGACTCATGATGCTTCAGCATTGCCTTCAGTACTGCCCTGAGCCCTACCGCTGTTTGATATCTTCAGAGAGATTACCTTTTTTATTATCTCAAACCTGAATGCATTCCTCCCCTTCTCTCCAAAACTATTATGATATAAATGTGTTTTTTGTAGCATAAACAGTTACAGGCTTTTACAACTGTAATTTGGGCAGTTATAGAAATAATGCTGTTGGAATCTTTTACAGCAGACTTGTTTTGTCTCAAATTTTGATATAGGTGTTGAAATTAAACAGATGTTAACAATGAACAGAAAAGACAAAAGCAAAAGCAGCCTAAAAGACTTTTTTTCTTGTAGCTTATGTATATTTTTTTATAATTCTGATGTTGATGCCCACCAGCTTCAACCACTGAACACAAAAAACCAGAAAAGCTAGATATGACTGCTTATACAGTAAGACATAAGTACAATTCCCCTTTACATACATTGTTTTCAAAGATTTTCCTATTCATATTTCTGTATGATATAAGAGAATAAAAAGACAATAACCAAATATTCTGACCATTTTCAGTTCGTATTTAAAGTTAACATTTTGTCCTCTGAGACAAAATATGCTTCACAAACATGTTCATTATCCTCATTTGCCCACACCAATCAAGTTTAATTGCTCAGTTAAATTGCCTGGTTACCTCAATTTGGAGACATTCAGCTGTTTGTATCATTTATCCTCACACCAATACTCAACTTTCTCTAATAATAAATGGCTGCTCTTCCATGCCTTTTGGCTAATTGTTCAATTACAAGGGTGTGAGCAGTTCTGGCATTTGAAAGACGTGTGAAAGGCCACTTGTGAACAGCCCAGGGACACAGAATCAATGACATTTATACGTTATGTGTCATTTCTATGCTTTGTAATAGTAAATGTATTATATTAAAGTACCAGCAGACGGGAGAATAACTTTTAAAAATAACAGCCACATTTTTTTTTCTCTGTCAGTGACTCCACTTGAAACTTTGATTTTCAAACAAATTTTCTGGTCCAACTAGACCATTTTTAACTGTCTCTCAGCAAACTCATCCTGCAGGAATATTTGCTCCCCCATCAATCCCTCTGAAGTCAATAGCTTCTACTTGAATTCTGCAGTGGAGAGTATGGGGGACTTGGGACTGAGAAGGTTTAATGTCAGACTTTGCAGTGAAAATGATGTGCTGCAGAAAGAACCCACTACCTTGACCCCCACAAGTAATCTGTGAAACGGAAGAGTGTCTGGAGGAGTATTGTCTTCAGTTTGTGTTCTTTCGTTTTCCTTGACTACATATTTCTTATCTGTTTGGGGTTTTGTTGTTTTTTTGTGTTGTTTTTCATTCACCGTCTTGTCTTCTGTTTTTGTTGTGCTCTCTCTAGGTAACCTTTTTTTCCTGACTCCTATCCTCTATCCCCATTTGATTTCCCTTTCCTTCCCCCCCTCTGTTTTGATTCCTCTTTGTAAAGTTTCCTCTCCATCCACCTCTGTCTTTCTAGTTCTCCCCTCTTACTCTCTTCTGGCTTTTTTTTCCTACCATCTTATCTTCCCTTCTACTTCTCTCTGAGGACTCTCTGCCTTTGGCTTTTTCCTGTAGATTGGGCTCAATGGTACTCTTCGTGAATGCTGATTATCCTGGTTGGAGCTCTATGAGTATTACACCAGCTGAGTAGCTCTTCATTTGAATCATGCCTTGCAGCCATTTAGTAGGAAAGGAGTGTCACATCCAACTTTGAGTGACAGCTGATTGGCAGGCAAGAAAAGCAGCCACCATCTCTCATGGGAATGCTCAGAAGCTTGTAGAGGGAGATAAAATGTCAAACCACTGTGATCTGCAGCCTTTGCTGAGAGGCTTGAAAGATCAAACTAGATCAGACACAATCCCATTTTAGTTTGGAAAACTAAGCTGTATTGTTTCTACTTTGAATGTCATCATCAATAGCATAATTTCTGTATTCTGCAAGAGAGACTCCTATAGACTATGGCACCTTGGGCAGTGTAGACTCTCTCTAGATTTACCACAATGCATTAGCTCTACAGTTCACGCAAAGGTTGTTACCTACATGGGGGTCTGCTGCCCAGGGAGCTGGATATTCTCAGAGTTGCGGTGTAATTTTTATTTTTTACAGACCCTTCTCTAACTCTCAGCATGCTTTGAGCTTAGGAGTTTTCAGCTGCTTGTTACTTCTTAGTGTATAAGCACAGTGTGCTTCAACTCTTGTAATAGCATGGCTTGTGGTATGATGGTCAAGTCACGGAGTCTTCAGTGGCGCCACAAAACCTCATCAGAAAATGGCTGCAGCACTGCTAAGTGCAGTGGGGAATAAGCAATGAAATGGTTGCCTTCTGTTGGGTAGGGAGAATCCTCACCAAACTGTGGGTACTGTGAATCCCAAATATCTTGGACTAAACCCTTTTCAGGTATGTATAGTTTGACTTTACAAGGTTAATGAGCATGAAGGAAAACACATATTAAATTTTAAAGCTAAACACTGGCGTAGACTATCCTATAATTGAGCTGCATTATTTCCAGACAAAAATAATTAAAAAAAAATCTCTAAAAGAATTGTGCATGATTGGTTATTGGACTTGCTAGTTAAACTGGGAACTTCATGATGTGGATTACAATTTGAAGCTGAAGTATACTAACCTTTCTGCTGAATTATTCTTCAGCTGAAGCTGGGCAGACAGAAATGAGAACTGCAAGCTGTAGCCAGCATCATTCTTACCTTCTTGCTATTGCTGGCTTTCTAATTCTTCTAAGATCAAAACATAGATGTGTCTAAAAGAATCTTACCTTGCCAACATATTGGTAGTCAGTTCCTGTGTATTCTTCCAATAAAAAGAACTGATTCCACATCCAGCTCCTTTTGGAACGATTGAGGTCTCTCCTGCTGTTTCCAGACAATACCAAAACCTTTCCCTTCTCTGGAAAGCCACTAGTCCTTTTGGACAATGAAGTTAAGAAACTTTGGTGGGGCTGACCAGCCCAAAACAGCAGCCAGAAGCAATGATAAGTTCTCATCACGGCAACACGAGAAGATCTAAATAGCAACTTTTTTTTCTTGTCCTCAGACTAACCTACTTTACTGCACTGAATCCAATCTCATGCTGTCTTCCTTCTTTAAATAGTCTTTGCAGTCTCAAAGGATCTCTGAAAAGAAAAATAACAACGTTTTAAGTATTTTCAAAGTTATTTAACATTCATCATTATAGCAAATAAGTACAAAAAGTAGAAGAGTAATAGTGGTTGTTGAAAAGTGGGGCTGTTTCTGGTTCAGAACATTGCAAGTGGTCCTTTAAATAATTGGAATGAATCTATATTGAGTAGGAGGAGGTAGTCTTGCTGTGTTTTGTTGTTGGTGGTGGTTTTTTTTTTTCCCTCCATTTACTTCCATTCATGGACTAAGGCAAACAAGGTATTTCTCTTTTTTGCAGCCTGGACTCTGGGATATAAGTGATTAATTTCTGATCTTGATGGGGCTACTTTAGTATGTTGAAGAAGGGCTAGCAAAAGTGCACACTGTCTACTCAGGAAGCATTTGGTTGCTATAGTTATGGGCTGAAGAGCCTGGACTTAAATAACTCCAGAATTTTCCACTGAAATTTAAGGAATGTTGCCTTTAACTTCATTTAAGAAGGGTCAGGTAGGCAGGTTACCGAAATAAATGTATTTGTCAGTATCTCCCCCACACTAGACCTGTTTAGTACTGTGTAGGATATTAGGCGGACATTTTGGTTTTCTCAGTTACCTACTGCCTGAGTTTTGTGCTGAGTTTTGTATCTTTAAATACATAGTTATATATGTAAATGTTTTCATTAATTACTTAAAAAAATAACCAGCTAGTTCATCTGTACCTGTGGGTTCTTACTAGCTACTGCTTCCTATTATTAATATTAATTATCTGTGCACCTACAAAATAATTATGCAAAATCCCTATCTCTGAAGATTGCATGATTTTTGTCATGAAAAAAGCCATGCATACAGTACTACAGCTTGGTGTTGACAGTTCTTCCGTTTTAAAGCAGTTGAAAGCTTTTATTCAGAAAGAAGAAATGATATCAGGTAACCAAATGCCTAAGGACTAGCTTTGGAACATTTTATAATCTGAAGAAATCAGAATTAGTTGATAGAAACATTCCACAACATATAAGAGTATTTTTCATAAACAGTTTGTTCAAATTCTTAGTCCAAACAGATCCATACTATTGAAGAAGGTTCATTTGCTTGATTTTCGTTTTGTTTTGCACAGATGCTCTTTGGAAAAGTTTTTTTTTTTTTTCAATATCCTCATGAAAAACTATAAATCATTCTGAACCAGCTCAAAATTCAACACAGCAGCTCACAATGTTTGTAAATAAAATTGTCGAATGGCAATCTAACTTTACATCAAATCCAAAAGAGATTTTTTTTGGTGTATTTTCTAAATATTTCATGAGTCACTATTTGGATCATATTCTACATCAAAGATCATTTTTTTCCCCTATATTTTGTGTGTTTGTTTTTTTTAAAGGTGTAAATCAGGCAGAATTTAGCCTTTGAGCTACTCTGACGGAGTTAAAGCATTTACAATGCCTTGGGTTAGCCACTCTTCTGGTTGTCACTGTTCTTAGTAATAAATTGTATAAAATAACCTCAAGTCTCTTACGGTTCCTCTTAGTAAATCATTTTCTATAAAGAAATACCACTTAGCTTTTAGATGGGTAGTAGGTAATGGAACAGGGCTGTTCAAACAATACCATTTTACTGCTTCACAAGGTAAAATACCGTAAAAAGGTAACTTCTGGGTGAGAAGGAGTCAGTTTTTAACATTAAGAGGAAGAGTGGAAAAGGTACAATTAATTTTGAAGTGGTGTAGTTTCCTCCAGAAAAGGGAAGGCTCCCCGTTAGCTCTCATTAACACCAGCGGGCCTTCTGTTGGCAGAAACAACCCTGTCCTGCGGGTCGCTGTGCCCATGGAAGGCTTTGAGTGTTGTGGGGCAGCTGCCGGCCCGTAGGTCTATACGCACGCACCCCTTTGTAAACACATGCACACACACGGATGTCACAGCAAGAACAGACCCGCTGCCCGCAACGAGACCTTCACGGGAGAGGGGGAAGAGCACGAGAGGAGCAGAAGAAGCCGGCGTGACCAGGCCTCACGACGCGTTCAGCAATGGCCGCCAGCGTGGCTGATGGGGCGCCAGCAAATGCGTGTGTGGGTCCTCGGAGGGGGACATGAGCAGGTTCAGGTGCCAGGCTAGAGAGAGCTGCGGCTGCTTCAGCTCTTACAGTGTTTGTAGTATCTGTTATCCTGTACCCTTGTGACTTGCATGGGGTCTCTGCCACCATCCACCCTCCTCGCTGGGGAGGCAGGGTCTGAGGGAGGGAGCACAGCGTATGAGCAAACCCATTATTTTGCTGTTAGTGAAGCCTACGTGGATTGCTGAGGCATGAGGGAATGAAAATCATCACTTGACAGGCTCCCCCAGCGCTGATCTCCTTGCCACTACGGCCAAATCCCATAGTGGGGCCCTATGCCTCTGCTCCTGTACGTAATGTTTTCTGAGCAGCGTTGCCTAGAACAGAATTACCTGGATAGGATTTGCGCCAGCCTTTTAAGGGATCAGTCCTTCACATGCCAATTGCCAGGAAACAATTATTCCTACGGGGGAATTTTCTGCACTTGAAGTCAGCTATATTTCACAGCTCTGATGTCATGGGAGAGGTTTTATACTGGCTCATGCTGAAATATAGCTCATGAGAATGATATCATAGCTGTCAAATACAGCCTTTTATTCTCCTCTGCAGAGATGTGTCCAAAAAGCTGAAATAAGGGCATGATCCCATAATGTCCCTCTTGACTGGGTAGTCTTCAGGTAGCGGCTGAGCAGCTAAGCCCTGCCACCTCTGTGTGAGTGGCAAGAGAGCAGAGATGCTTTTACAGACCTCGGCTTAAGTGTGCAGTCGAGGTAAGTACCAACTGAAGTCCAGGGTGTCTTTGTCCTGTAGGTGCTGATAACTATTTTATGGGTAAATAATAATATATTATAAATATAAAATAATATAATGATAAATTCATTGGAGTGAATAAAAAGGACAGGAGCAATATACTCTGAGCTGAGCCTTTAGTAAAGAGTGAGCTCCTGTGGCTCTTAAATGGCATTTTGTGCTTCAGTCCCAATGTCTCATGCTTCAGAGAGGTCTCTGCAATGTAATAGTTCCTCTCTTGCAATCTCTGCCCTTACTCCCTTCTTTACTTTGAAAATGAGTCATTCACCAGGGACATTTTTTTTTTTCTCTAATTGAAGGTGTGCATATATAATTGATGGTACATTCCCTTTGGTCCACCCCAAGAGATGGGAGCTAAAATTTCTTTGTTTTCTTCACACCATACAAAGACANCCTCCTCGCTGGGGAGGCAGGGTCTGAGGGAGGGAGCACAGCGTATGAGCAAACCCATTATTTTGCTGTTAGTGAAGCCTACGTGGATTGCTGAGGCATGAGGGAATGAAAATCATCACTTGACAGGCTCCCCCAGCGCTGATCTCCTTGCCACTACGGCCAAATCCCATAGTGGGGCCCTATGCCTCTGCTCCTGTACGTAATGTTTTCTGAGCAGCGTTGCCTAGAACAGAATTACCTGGATAGGATTTGCGCCAGCCTTTTAAGGGATCAGTCCTTTACATGCCAATTGCCAGGAAACAATTATTCCTACGGGGGAATTTTCTGCACTTGAAGTCAGCTATATTTCACAGCTCTGATGTCATGGGAGAGGTTTTATACTGGCTCATGCTGAAATATAGCTCATGAGAATGATATCATAGCTGTCAAATACAGCCTTTTATTCTCCTCTGCAGAGATGTGTCCAAAAAGCTGAAATAAGGGCATGATCCCATAATGTCCCTCTTGACTGGGTGGTCTTCAGATAGCGGCTGAGCAGCTAAGCCCTGCCACCTCTGTGTGAGTGGCAAGAGAGCAGAGATGCTTTTACAGACCTCGGCTTAAGTGTGCAGTCGAGGTAAGTACCAACTGAAGTCCAGGGTGTCTTTGTCCTGTAGGTGCTGATAACTATTTTATGGGTAAATAATAATATATTATAAATATAAAATAATATAATGATAAATTCATTGGAGTGAATAAAAAGGACAGGAGCAATATACTCTGAGCTGAGCCTTTAGTAAAGAGTGAGCTCCTGTGGCTCTTAAATGGCATTTTGTGCTTCAGTCCCAATGTCTCATGCTTCAGAGAGGTCTCTGCAATGTAATAGTTCCTCTCTTGCAATCTCTGCCCTTACTCCCTTCTTTACTTTGAAAATGAGTCATTCACCAGGGACATTTTTTTTTTCTCTAATTGAAGGTGTGCATATATAATTGATGGGACATTCCCTTTGGTCCACACCAAGAGATGGGAGCTAAAATTTCTTTGTTTTCTTCACACCATACAAAGACAGGCAGTAAGACAGAAAGAGCACTTTAAACATCTCACTTTTCTCAACCATCAGCTGGTCAGCTGGTTGGGGAACGCACTGTGTTAATCAACTGAAATGTCAAGAGTGAAAAACGATTTTACTGTACAACAATCTCAGACAACTGGCTTAGCTCTGTCAGCTCAAATATATATCAAATCTGGGCTTTTTATGGGAGAAGAAGGAATCTGCATACCAAGCTTAAAAAAAAATCCCAGTCTAAGTTTAGGTATGATGATTGTTAACATAAAAGCAATGTCACTTGCAGTCAAAGAACTGTCTTCGGTGTGACAAGTCACAGATTTAAAGTTTATGTTCATGCCTCTTTGAAGGATCAAAACCTCAGACAATTGCTTAATCACTATAAATACCAACTTACTTCAAAATTATTTCCCCTAGGTGATGATATTCATAGACAACCTTTCTATTCACCCTTTCCCCCAGTATCTCGTTAATGTGGATGTCTTCATGCCACTGATGTGAGAATTCAGTGTGAATTTACACCCTTCCTGTGAAGTACTTCGTTACTGCAAGTATAAATCAGAGGAAATGTGTCCATCAGGGTTCCTCCAGTGTATCAGGGAGCACTGTCCTGGAGATGGCTTTCCAGCACAGTGACAGCCATCAGGTGCAGGTTCTTGACGTGAGGAACCCCAAAGAGGTTCCACCTCCACTCCCAGTGCTGTGGGTTGTGCTGCTCTTCCTAGATGGTGGTTAAATAAGCCAGACTAGCAAAGAGCCTTCCCATCAGAGGCATCAGTAAGGAGAGGGAAAACACTGTTTTTTCATTCCTTTCTGTTCAGCCCCATAGTATTTTCCCTTCAATAGACTCTCAAAGGAATATGATTTGTAAATTGTCATAGAATCTGGACTTGAGAATTATTTCTTTTCAGATCCCGTGAATTCAGCTATGTTTCTGTATATGTATCTATGTCGGACATTATGGGCCACTGATGATTAGATATTAAATAGCCTCTAAATATGTCAACAATCATCAGCGTGTCTAAAATTTCTGACATAACCTTTATTCAAAGAGAAGTGGCACTGTAACAGATTTTTTTATTCCCTAGTCTTCTAAGTATAGTTTCATTGTTTGAGGTTTGGGTACAAAGCTTCACACATTAGGATTAAGGTCCATTAGTACATTTGATTTAACAATGAATGTATTCAAGAATTGGTAATTTACTGTTATTCTCGCATGAAGAGTGAATGAAGAGGTGAAAGTTAATAGATGATGTGTCATAGTAATTGAGGAAACTGAGTATGGCGAATGATACAGATATGCCCTGGGTGAGATTAATATGGACATGAACATTCACCTAACAGGAACAGTTAGTTTAACTTTTTTTCTTTTTTAGTTTATTTATGTGAAGAAATAAGCTGCATCTATCCTCATCGAGATTGCTTAGGTTGTTGGGAAAAAAAATGCAGGATGGCAGAGCATGGACCCTGCTGTTTAATTCTAGCAGTATTACACTATGAATGCACCTGTGTATGTGCCTCTACTGCCTCAAAATCAGGCCTGTTTTATGATCAGTGGTGAAAAGGTACAGACCAGTCCCTGGCTTCACCAACAACTGCATCATATGAAGTGTCTACCGCTACCTTTGGAAGAGAAGGAGGGTTCTGCCCTGGAAGCTTTAATTTATGTTTGATTTTATAGAAGATGAAAGGTTGGGGAACGCAATAAAAGTCTTTTGATATCATATCTTCTAGATGCTTACCCAGCCAGCACTAAGTGAGTTTACCAGGCAGGCTGACCCGGCATAAATCCCAAACAATTCTACAGAGCAAACTGCCAGCTGCGGGAGCCTGGCCACCAGTTGCAGCTTCACGGCTTCCCTGTGCGGGAGGCTCGGCTGCCAGTCCTGTGCTGAGACCATGCAGGCAGAGGTGCTCCCCGTCATCGCCTGGTCCTGCGGGAACGACCTTACCCCGGCCCTGACATCAGGTGCAAGTGTTTAATCTGCCAAGCCTTCCTGAGAGAGGAAGGAGTCAGCACGTCGTTGTCAGAGCCCGAGGAATGAAGGGCGGGTAAGATGTGATAGTCTGCAGTTCGGAACTAGGCATGCTAGGTGAGGATCTGGTGATTATTTGCTTGGATTTTACCTTGCTGCAAAGCCATGTTGAAGAAGCAATATCCAAGTCCCTAAGAGAATTTGAGGAACCCGGAGGAGGCAAGACCTCAAGCTGTCCTTGGGGCTGTCCTCTCAAACATGAAGTACGTAGTTCTGCCACCCCGCAGGCAAGACTGCAAGAAAAGGATTAAGACTGTAAGGAAAATCTGCAAAAAAAAATTACTTTCTCATCATGGGGGGAAAGGTTAAAGTAGCAATAGCTGCACAAAGAAAAGAAAGCATTCCAGCTAACCTTGAAAAATAGAGGCTTCCAAAGTTATCATATTCATTTATTTTCAGTGTCATATTCATATATTCAAATATATCATATTGATACATTTTCATATATAGGAAAGAATTTCTTGCTGGATATTTTCAGTAATAGCTAAGTTTCATCCACACAGAAGCTGTAACATTGCAGACTTGTCCATAATTGACTTGGACTTAAAAAGCAGTTGAGTTTGAGCTTACTTTACAATTATGTCTCTCTTATGACCAGTCAGATCTGAAAGTCTCCATCTAATAATTTTCTCAAGTGTGAATTAGCTTTTACAGCTCTGAAATCCAAATGCCCTTTTTCCTTCATTCTCCATGAGGCATTCCTTTGTAAATATGTCATAAACAGCAAAAAAAAGAAAAAAAAGTCAATTTTTCAGAGTAAAGATAGCTGATGAAATTTTAATCTTCTGATGTTCACTTTTTTTGATATCTTTGTTATATAAACCCATATGCCCTAGCGATCATTTCTGTAAATACACCTCTGAAATACCAAACAGAACAGAGCCAAGAGAGAATTCAAACCGAAAGATTTGTAGTTTTAAACCATAGGTTCTTTCTGAAGACATCAAGTACACAATGTAATTGCAGCCAGCAGTGGTTGATTACAGTGTCTTTGAAAACCATTTTTTTTCTTTAGTTCTCTCAGCAGGAAAAAAAGGTCCAGAACTATAAAAATAACTGAATGCAGCAGAAATGTTAAAGATAACTACTACTTCCATCCTGCACTGGGATCTGTTAGCATGGCCCTTCTGAACAATGCAACTGTTTTAACTCTAGTGGACCTGAACGCACACAAACACCAGCCTTCACAAAAACATACGCTGACAAAATAGGCAAAGTGAGAGGTACGTCTTCTCTCTTTAGTGCCTCAGTGACAGTGGCAATAGGTGACTGTATGACTTTATAGGATTATTCAGTAGCTGGTGAGTGGACTGATGATGTGGTTTGTCTGCTCTCAGATAGTTTGATTTTTTTCACCTGCTGTTTGAAAAGAGCCTTGGTGCCACCTTGTTTCAGAGGTGCTGACTGAGTCTGTGTATTTAGAAACACTGAAAGCATATCTTTTGTCCACTGTGCATAAACAGGCTCAACACACAAGACAGAGGAATGTCACTGAAAAGGAAATCTTCTTGTTTCCATTGTATGGTTGCATTAAGTGACTAACCTGTGGTCATTCAAAAATATCAAAGTCCTGCAGCTGGGTTGGGGTAATTGCTGAAATCAGTACAGAGTAAGGATCAATTGACTGGGAGCAGCCGTGCAGAGAAGGACTTGGGGCTGCTGGTGGATGAAGAATCAGATAAGAGCCGGCAATGTGCGCTTGCAGCCCAAAAGTCAATTGTACCCTGGGTTGCATAAAAAGAAAAGACCCTTTGCCAGCAGGTCAAGGGAGGTGATTCTTCCCCTCTACTCCACTCTCATGAGACCCCACCTGGAGCATTTCATTCAGTTCTGGGGCCACCAGCACAAGAAAGATATGGACCTGGTAGAGCAGGTCCAGAGGAGGGGCAGAAAAATGATCAGAGGGCTGGAGCCCCTCTCCTAAAGGCTGAGAGAGCTGGGGCTCTTTAGTCTGGAGAAGAGAAGGCTCCGGGGAGACCTCATTGTGGCCTTTCAATATGTAAGGGGGCTTATGAGGAAGATGGGGAAAGACTTTTTAGCAGGGTGTGTATGAAAGGCCAAGGGCAATGGTTTTAAGCTGAAAAAGGGTAGATTTAGATATAAGGCAGAAATTTTAGAGATAAGGAAGAACTTTTTTTACATTGAGGGTGGTGAGGCACGGGAACAGGTTGCCCAGAGAAGCTGTGGATACCCCATCCCTGAAGTGTTGAAGTCCAGGCTGGATGGGGCTTTGGGCAACCTGGTCTGGTGGGAGGTGTCCCTGCCCATGGCAGGGGGGTTGGATCTAGATGAACTTTAAAGGTCTGTTCCAATCCAAACCATTCTATGCTTCTACCTGCGGCAGGGCTGGAACCTGGACTTAGATTTCCTGAGTCATACAGCAGTATTTAAATCACATTGTTACTCTTCTTCCTTCCTGATGGTGTGCCTGTCAAGACATAGTATCTGTGCTTTAATCACCACATGCACCTTTGCTGCAGGTACCAGCTGCAAGCTGGTGTATGCTGGAGGGTGTGTGGACAGGTGACATTGTAGCTGGAGCACCTAGAAAAGCATCTGTCATTCCCTGGGTGTGCAGGCAAGAGCAGCAACTCCAGCAACCTTACGTAGGTGTCACGGGCTGGTCACCTCTGCAAGCAGCTACGTGGAAAGGGTTGATCCTGTCCTTTTTGTGAACTACTTCTGCATGACTTTAACAGGAAGCAGGAGCTGATCTTGCCAAAGGCTTCTTGCTTCATCTGCTTTTTGCAGGTGACATGGGGACAGGCATCCGTGGTATTTCATTGTTCCCCTGCAGAGAGAAGCATTCAGCTAAAACTGCATTATAACCTAAAACTGGGGACAGGCATGTGACTATCGGGTAATACAGAAGAATACTGTAAATAATATTAAGTTGTTCCTTGATGGAGAGAAGATTAAAACAGCTAAGAAATCACCTACATTTAGTAGGAGAACAACTTGGTAGCACTTCTACTGCTGGGCATATCTGGCACATGGGTCTTTTATTCCTAATCGATACGTTGATGGCAGAGAGCAGTAGATGTGCCTGAAGTGACAGCCAAAGGGCTTTCAGCAGTACCAAAAATATCCTTGAAGCTATGAAAATGCTGTAGGAAAACCTTATTGCAGTACTTACTGGAAGTCTGCAGTTTTGCCACCCTCTTGTGAAACTTACTGTGGTTTTCAGACATGCAATAAGCTTATTAAACCTACATAATGTTGATTTTTTTTTTCCATAATAGGGAATTAGCAGGTTCTTTAAAGCAGGAGTGCCATAAAAGAAAAAGTCACTCTACCTTATGCACCAAAACTTGATGTCTGAAAGGGAGCCTAGCCTTCCTGCCCGGAGAGGAAGGGTCATGGGTGACTTGAAGTGCCTAAGTTAAAGCATTTTGTCTCTTCACTGGAAAAGCTATATCATTTGAATATCTCTTCTTCTGTTTCTTTCTAGACTCAGGTACTTGAAAGTCTCATAGACAGGCTCTTAGAAGTGATCAGTGACTTTTTAGGCATTTCTTCTTAAAGAAAAAATAGATAGCTATTTTAAACAAGATTCCATTCTTAGAAAGGCATGAGATGCTACCACCCAAAAACCTCTATTAAGGGAACTATTCCAAATCCTTAGACACATTAAAGAAATCTTGGTCGGTGTCTCCCTGAAAATTATGTTTTCCTTAACGTAGATGTCCTGTTTTGCTTTTTTCATCCACACTCAACCTACCATTTACTAGGCACGTGCCTCTGTGCCATCAGAGGCACCTGATGCCATCCACAAGCTCCTGTAAATGAGGCAGAGCCACAGGCAACAGATCCTTTCTGTGCTGATCAGCAATTACTCTAAGCCAAGATGTCAGAGATACTCTCCAAACACAAGAGACAAACCTGGGCTTGCAGCTGTTTTAGTGGCACTGCAGTTCTCCTTAAAGCGTTGCGGTGTGACAATGAAGGCAGAGGCTATACTGCCACATGCGTAGCCAGGAATAAAAGAAAGCGGGGGGTAGCTTCTTTTTCAGCAGGCACTAGCATATCTTCCTATCAAAGACTGACTATTTCTGACAGTAGTAATTAGGCAGTTCAATAACAGCCATAGATAGAAGAAAATTCTTTGACAGAATATTTTGGTTGTGCTTTGGGCAGCATGTATTGTTGTCAGATGTGATATTAATTGCTGAAGTCCTGATTTGTTTCCTGCAGAGGAAACCCACAGACAGAGATATCAGAATTATTATTAGTAAGTGGTCAAACAGGTAAGCAGAGTTCACCTGATTCTAATTTAGGCATGTCAGAGTTTATACACTTCTCATATGTAAAAAGTGATTATTATTCTCTATTTTTTATTTACAGCCATCTGTAAGTTCACATTTCTAGGAAAGCCACAGTCCCACATTTGACTGCTGCTGTCATTTTTTTAGTGACCCTAATCTCTTCTGCTTGCCTTTTGCAGTTCTCTCTTACAGGGACTTTCCTCACCGCCCCCATTGCCAGCGTGCCCCATTTCATCTGTGGTAGAACAAAGCAGTTGTCTTTCTTAAGTAGTTTTCCATTCACCAGCTGCTGTTTGCTTCTTTCTCTCTGCTAGAGGCTCGATGCTCTCTGTATTTTTCTGTGCTTTTTGACAGCAACATATGGTAAGTCCCACTCTGAACTCAGGTGAAAGCAATTGGTAGGTGGGGCATAATGTACTGGACCTGGGAAGGGTAGAAATAGCTAAACTTTAGCTTTAGTATTTGATCATCAAGGGCTTTCTTATTTCTCATGGATTTTCATGGCCATTTACCAGTGAGAAACGGATGCGGGCTGCTACCAAACAGAGATCCTTGTAATGCTCAGCACATTGTGGGCAAGTGAACTCCATTTATGCAAATACACTCAACAGGAGCAATTAACAGGAAAACAGAGGAATGCCCATTAAGACTCATTTCATTACAAATGTGCTATTAAAAGAACTGCAGATTAGTAGGTCATGTCTCTTTTTTGATGAAAGAGTCTCTTATTTCTTTGATCATGACAGTAACAGGCTGCACTAAAAGGCTATGGCTTCTTTAAAAGCCTCTTAATGTTACCCCTATTAACTGCACAGCTTAAGAAGCTGTAGCAAAAGGCAGGAGAGCTAATGTAGGTCTGCTGGCCTTCCTCCTCACAGCTCTTGATCCTGCCTGGGATCCTACTAAGGAGCTAGGAGATCTTCTCAAGCAGGACCAGATGGCAGGAAGCGGAAATACCAGTGGTAAGTCCTCCAGGGCTCTCCTCATGGCTGGCAAAAGAAGCAGCAGCATTTAGGGGGACTGAGCCCTTCCTGAGTGACTTCGGAGTTGCTAGGACTGGGTGATCACTGTTAGAGGGGAATGAGGCACGCTTGCTGTTCATCCAGGGCGAACAAATACCATGCCATTACAGCACGGATGTGCTAGCAGTCTGGCCACTAGGACATTCTTGTCTACACAAGATGATCTTTATTCATAGTACAGCTACGAGCCGGAAACATCTACACTGTATTGCTAACCTCTATGGGAAATCAGCCTGTGGCTTCAGGAGAGGCAATAAACTTCACCACTTCAGCGCGCGTTTCCAGCCACGGTGACTCATTACTTCACGGAGGTCTTGTGAACGTTGAGTGATGTTTCTGAAACTCTTGAAGTTCCATGAATAGGAAACATGCATACTTGCTTTTCAAATCACTAATCTCAGAGGTGGCTTTCTTCTTTGAAAGGGGCCTTTTAATATGTTTTTGCTAGTAATTTCATGTTTCTTAGAATATGAAAATGTATGAAAGAATAACGTTACTTGTGACTGAATAGCTTCTGAAGTATTTCATAATGCCACTTATGTCACTAGTTCTTTGAAAAACCTTAATGAGTTGTTTAATTAGGAATATTGAGGAAATTTGAATCATGAATTTATTTATTTATTTTCTCTCGGTGCACACAGCTCAGTGTACATACACCATTAACAGCAAATGCTACGCAGGTTACTAACCTCTTTGCTTCTATTATTAAGGCATGCTCCTCTGGGCACTGAACCCAAGGAGAATGTTCCTCTCAGTATATGTGATCAGATCCCTGCAAATGTGTTGCTTCTTAGGAGTAAAAAAAATCTGGGAAAGATTTTGATCTGCCTTAAAACAATCGGTATTCACAGTGTTGTTAAATTCTTTGCAATTATATGTGGAATCTTTTTGGAATAGAAGCGGAGTTTATATTTTTTTGGAAGCAGGGTTTCTAATGGAATTACTGAAAACTTCCCCTCGTGTAATGGAGACTTGAATATGGTGCTTTATTTTTAGATCTGTTCCAGCCAGACTCTTCGCTACTGTTTTCCAGGGAAGGGAGTGGGGAGTCATACTGCAACTCTTAAGTACGTTGTTAATGCTAAATAACTATGTGATCATGTATGCAGCAAACTGGGGATTAGAAACGTCTAGGACAGCTCTGCTCTTATGTTTTAAGCAACCAAAGGAGCTAATCCTAACTATACAAAATGGGTGATGCAAGTGGTTGCTCTTGGTCCAGGATTCGGAGGAATATTGCTCTGTGCAAGCCACTGAAGACTGCAAAATTGGCCTTTGTTGCTCAGTGGAGTTTTGGTTTTGATTCTGAATTAATCCCATGGAGTAGTCAGGACTGATAGCCAAGATCAAAAAAAGAAATGGATAAGCAGTTTGGGAGGAGCAGAATTAAATGAATCTATTTCTGCATAATTTGTGCTTTCATGCCTGTAAACAGATGTCTCTGTTTAAAAAAACAATGAGATTCTAATCTGGACAAGAGAGACTGCCTTCTTATTTCTGAAATTCCTTTTTATCTAAAAGGTATTCCCCTGAGCAGTTAGTGCTCAGGAAAAGTAATTCCAGCAAGAAATGAAACTTGACTAACTGAAGTGTCAGTGCAGTCTCTGACACTGCTCTTTGTATCGGAGAGGGGTAAGTCTGCTATTCTTTCATTACTGGAAAGACTATTCTATATGTCTTTAGTTTTGGCTTGAGAAAATACTTAACTTCTATGATACTCTTAAGGATAGCAGTATACAGAAACAACCAGCTCTGGTCTTGTTGAAACTGATGAGAATTTTGTGTCATTGGAGCTCGTGTGTCTTTTTTTAAACATTTTTACTTCTACAATTGCTTCTTTCAATAGCTGCTATTCTAATTTTTATTGGTAAAATTTGTGTTAGCCTGACTTTAATGACTACAGCGGAAGACACTGCAGCTTAAATATTAAACGAACTGATCAAACTTTTACTGACTGCATCTAAAGAAAACCATGCTTTTGCAACAAAATATACATTTAATTAAATCTCAGACATTCCTAAAAATTGCACTTATTCGCACCCATGTGTCCCACCCCAAAATCTTAAATGTTGCATACACTTCTAGTGCACTGTGACTGTCGTCAACTGAGGCAGCTTCCTTCTGGAGAGATAAAAGCCTCCTTCCTGTCAAGGTCACTTAGCTTTGATCCTGAAGTTCTCCCGCTTTCTGCTTTCCTGTTTCCTTCTCACCTCTAATTATGGGCAAACTGATGTAAGCTGAAAATTGTCAAATTGCCCTGAAGGCAAACATGAGTGTTTATTCACCTGTCTGAGGTGCCCACATAGTCTCAATTACCAAGGGGTTCGATCACTTAATAATGTTTATTGTATTTATCCTCAGAGTCATTTTGTGAGAACTACAAAGGTACCATTTCTGAAAATGGAAACTGAATAGATGTAAAGACCAGACCTTCAAAGGCATTTAGAAACCTAACTCTCACTGCAACCAGGTCAATGGAATTTAAGCCTCTTATCATATGATGTTTTAGCACTAATTCAAAAACAGAAGATAATATGGACACCAAAAAATCTGGGGAATCACTGTCAACTGAACGTGAATAAACTCAGAAATACACACATATATCTTTCCTATTTCTCTGTAAGATTTCATGTATTTCTACTCAAGTCTTGACAAATTTGTTTTTAATGATTTTTTCATATATAAGCTGCAAGACATTTGCTGTTTTATGATATTTCTCACCTGCTGGATGAATACAGTTTCAAAACAAAATCGAAATTGCACCAGCAGATTATTAACTCCATCTACATATTATCTGTTTAATTGATTGTCTTGTAATGAAATGTTGTCTTTTCAGTTACATAAGCAATCCACAGTGTATCTGTTTTAAACCAGAAATTAGGTTCTCTCTCCTATTTAAAGCCCTTGCAACTTAGCAACAATGCACGTGTTAGGTATGTGCAGGTAATATGGGGGGAGATTACTCTGGAGTTATCTGCCTCTGCTCCGTCTCCATAATCTCTAACCAGTACCCCTTTCTTCTGATTTACTGCACGTTATTTTGCACTGCAGGTTATAAGAAAACTTATTTTCAAGTATGGGCACTTATAAAGCAGCAGGGATTATCCAAGGTTCAGGCTGTCTATGAAAAAATATGGTATTTCATTAAATGGGCAATCTGAGATTTATGATTTTAGATTTTCATTCCTTTCTGTTTATAAATGCCTGATGTTTGTCGGAAGTTTGATATATTGTCATTTAGTACTGTATTCTAAGTGTTGAGCTTACACGTGTGTGTATATATACATATAAATATATACATAGATATATATTTATGTCTGCATCTGTGTGCTATATACTATCTATACTAGTAAAGGCTATAGTAATGCTACTATTACCAGTGGGAATTGCACTTTGATTTCAGTGCTGAATGGGTAAAGTGTTTTTGGCGTGTTAGCATCCAGAATGGGATGGAGGCTTAAAACCCTAAGCCGCTGTTCCTTGAAATCAAAGCATGGCTCTGTCAGATGTGAATAGAGCTGAGCAACCTCAGCTTGAAAGAAAACCTCAGGTGTTTGGGGGAATAAAAATCTAACACTCTGGCAGTTAATTTGACTGCAACTGGAAAAAGATCGGGTAAGCACAGTTTTACTGAAAAAAGCATTTATGGAACAGGTAATTGGTATGTATGCTTGTTTGGAGAAGAATGCGTATGCACCAGCAGTGCTGGTGTGAGCACAGCTCCTGCAGCCCCGTGCCTTAGGAAACACAATGCTGCCATTGCTGCCCACAAACTGCAGGTTTTGTTTTAACTTAACACAGGCTACTTCAGGCCCTGCCTGGTCTTAAGCTTATTTTAGCTTGTTTTAGCTGAACCAGCAATTGCCCAACAGGTGACTAATGTCTAATTTAGCTCTTGCATTAGCTTAACTCTGGGAAATTGCATGGTTTTACCCTAAAGAAATTACTGTAACTGAACTCGCAGACCTATTAAAAAGTGTTAGGAACAGGCTGTCTGAAAACCCCAAGCAGACCTAAGACCGAGGAGGAAGAAACTCTGGCCACCGAGAGCATACTCCTCCCATTGAGGAGCCTGGGACATAATAACTTGCTGCTGCTCCTCAGAAGAAAGGTGAGCATAATGTGACAGAAAGGGGTGGATACCAGGAAGTCGGCAACTAAAAAATTGAATCATGTTATTAATGGGAATTAGCAGTAATTAGATAATATGGACAAAAAAATGTTAGTATCGACATAACTGGACGATGAATAGCTGTTTGTTTCATTTTGATTTTACTGTTGAAACATTAATTAGGCTAACAATGAATTCTAATTGTTGGCTCCAAGGTGTGTTCACTTGTGCCCGTGATGAAATTTTGACTAGAGCACCCTGTCAGATGGGCCATTTTTCTGCAGCAGAAGTGTGGCAAAAGGGAAACTCACGAGAAGTAGCAGTGAGGAGAAAGAAAAGGAGTGGCAGCAGAGCGGTTCCTCGCTTGGCAGCGCTTCAGAGCCGGGATACAGCTGGTTTTCCAGCTGCAAGCCCAGGGCACAGCCAGGCAAGGGAGGCTTAGGCCACCCCCCAGGTGCTCCCGTCCTCCGCATTGGTATTGAGCCCATGCTGGTGGCACTCAGACCCGGCATTGCAGGGGCCAGGTATTTTCTGAGGCTCCAGCCCCTCCCCACGCTGCTCCTTTAACATCTCCTTAAACAGACCCTAGAGTAAACGCAGGGAACCTGGGAGAGTGATGGATGGCTCCCTGTTTGTGTCCGATTGCCACGTACAATGTGACGCACGAGCTGGTTTTCTCGGTCATGAAAAAGAAAGAAAAAACAGCCCTCCAGACCACATATAGCTCACTGCTGCTGAAAGCTGAAGATGGAAAGGGAGCACAGAGCACTTCATTTCAGTGGTGTTGCACATCCATTGAGCTGACAAGGTGGGGAAGGGGCCGGGATGCGGGTCCCGGTGCGGCTCCCAGTTAAAAGCACCCGAGCCACGCGTCCTGAATAAGCATATAAAGGAAAACGAGTCGTCTCCAAGGAAAAATGGTAACGTCTGGCCTGCCTTGCCTTCTCTCGCCATTCCTTCTGAAATGGGGGAGTAAAATATTTCATCCCTGCCTCAATTCTGCATATCTGAGTTAAGCCTAACATTTGGATTTATTAATAGCACAACTTCCCTCCTCCATTCCCCCGGGATAAGAATTCAATCTTTTTCAAGGAGGTGCACTTTTATGCATACTTATGGGCAGGCAAGGTTCACAGAGGGTGACTCCCTACAGAAAATATGTGTCGTCTTAATGTCAATTTGTTTCTGCATTTGCTGGAGGACCCTGTAGTAATCTGGATGAGTACTTGCAGTAAATTGAGAACAAAATATGATGTCCTAGAAAGTATAGGCTAGCATGAAACATGAGGGAAAAAGAATCCCCATTCCAGTTAAAATTAGCAGAGTTGTTACAAAATGGAGAGATTTCCCTTTGTGTTCCAAAGTAATTTAGAAGGGAATTTTCTTATTACAGCTGTTTGGTGAGTGGGATGGGAGAGAGACAGATAATTGATGAATGTGCTTTTCTCTGATGTGGGGGGATGTAAGCACAGCTTGTGGCTGGGGGAGAAGGGAAGATTAATTGTCAGTTGGTCTATTGTGCAAAACTTTGACAAAAACTTCTACAGGTTTGCATCTACGCTTTTTAAATGTCTCTGTTTTTCTTTCCTTGCATGCATGTGAGAGTAATGCTCCCGGTTCTAGCTGTGGCAGGAGGGATGTTTAAACACGAAGCTGCAGGAAGCAAATCAGAAGCAGAACAGGTCCCTGTTTGACTACTGAACATTTCACAGCCTGGGAGGGGTAGGAAAGGAGCCGCAGACAGCTGTGGCTGGGTCAAACAGAATTTCCTTTCCTTAGAATTTCCTTTCCTTAGAATTTCCTTTCCTTAGAATTTCCTTTCCTCCCTTCCTTAAAAGGGAGCGCACGCTGCTGTTGCGTCACTTTCGGTCACTGTGAGGGAGCCCTGTGAGCCCTTTGAGTATGTAGCCCTATTCCTCATACTTTTGGCTGGGTAATGTCAACCGTGTGGCTGTGGGTCCTCTTCTGCCTGCAGCTACACTGGTTTTAGTCATGGTTAGTTTTTTTCCAAATTGCTTTTAATTGCACTTTAGAACTATTGTATCTTTCTTTTCATCCTCATAGTGAAGAACACTGTGTGGTGGCAGTAGGGCAAAATCTATAAATTCTACGTTAGACAAGGAAAAAAGCTCCGAACAATTTTTTTAAACCATTTTTTCTTACTTGCTGTTATTTATAGGCTTGATCTCCAAACCCCACACCCCAGCTCACCTCTGTACCAAACCACATTTAGCCTTAATGAGAAAATCTTTAGGGTGAGATCATAACAAATAAATAGCTGTTTACCCACGAGTCCTTCCTATTGTTTCTCTTTCTGTGTGCGTGTGTTGTAGCATTTCTGTGGCTGATAGGATCAAAGTAGTCTGGCTGTTGTATTCCCATAGCTGGTCACAGGCTATATGAACATTTTTCAAATTCAACCTTCCACCCAGGACATGTACGAGCTCTCAAGGAGGCATAAAGGAAACATCCCAATCCAATGACTGCTGCAGATGTGTTCAATAAAAGAAGAGCTGTAACTACACAAATTACCTTTGCTAAGCTGCAGGGTGCTGTAGAACTCCTGGAATGAGCTTCTCCCTGCCACACTTTTCATTCTCTCTGCTGGTTGTGAATGAATACAAATTAAGAAGAAATCCCTGAAAGAGGTTATAGGCCTATACAAATATCTTACAAGAGAATTGGACTGCTCATACAGCTTATTTTTTACATTGCTATAGTTTTAGGAAGAAAGGGATGTTACCTCTTTTAGAAACCTGTATCGGTAGGGGAGGAAACTGAGACATTCAGCACAGCTGACTGGCGATTTCGTTACAAGTCTTGCAATAATCGATATTTTAATTAAAGCCCCAGCTCCTGGAGATAGGTTATTGTGTGCAAATCTCCATTTTCATTTAGGAAAGCATGTTTCTAGCCTGATGATTGCCAAATAATACTGGAAAATATAACCTGTGTCCCAGCCACCCCAAAGCTAGAATGCAATGAAAGCAAATCTGTACTTATGATGTTTTTTCATTGTTTGAGACAAAATACCTCCCGCATTGAAAGCCCAACTCATTCGCGCTGGGGCCAGGCCCCAGACTTTCAAGCGTGGCGTGGTTAATTCTGGGCATTTAAATTGAAGATCGGGAACGTGCTGGGACTGAGAAGAGCAGAAGGAAGGGGCTCTGGCAGCCTGTAGCGGGGAGGAGAGGAGAGAGGGATGCAAAATGCCTGCTGAGACCAGGAGGAACAGAACGGTTGTAGCAAACCCTGTCTGCTAGCTGTGTCCCCAGGAGGAGCAAAGGCATGCTCTCTGCCAGAGAATGAGAAACTAACAGGGAAAAAATTGCTCTATTACCTTCTACTGAGGGAAACAGATTGGTTTGCTTCATCTTTTGGCTTCAAAATGCCATTTAACACTGTATTCAAAACTGCCAATAGAGCGTGAGCCCTGGTTTCAGTCCATACACAGCCCAGACTCCCTCCAAACCTACACACCCAGCCCAGGCTCGGCCCGGATCTTTCACCAGTGGCATCCTCAGCTCTGTAGTGTTTTAAGAAATCTGCCTGCTGCTTCTTCTCTGGCGGAGGTGCAAAGGAGCTGGTTGTCGTTTGGCTTTGTAGGTGTGGAGGCAGGATTTTGATTGTTCTTCCACACGTATGGGTCTATTTTACTTCTCCTAGCAACTACTTCGTAGGGTCCCTCCTGCTGCAGAACCCTGGGACGCGAGACCAGCAGTTTGCCCACACGAGCGAGATGTTCTCCTGTAGTTTTTTGCTGTTTGGGAGTTTGCTATGCACAATCAATTTTAAATTGCTATAGAAAGAGCCAGTGCGAAAGAAATCCTAAACCCGTAGTGGAGTGCTGCCTTTAGAAAATAACAGCATTTTGGCTCCAGGCCAACCAAGCTGAGAACAAACGGAAGAAAACTTCTCTTAAAATATTTAACATTACACACAGGATTATACTGGATTACAAATAATCAAACACGTTTGTTTATTTTAAAAAAGACATTCATGTCAAGTGCAGTTCTGTAGCTTTCATGTTTGTTTGTTACTACCCAATATTTTAGTAAAAGCCTCTTATGGGCCAGAAAATGATACTTTATCCATTATTGCTTTTTGACTTCTTACTGCTTTTGACTTATATGTTCAGAGGGGCAAAACATGGATTTCCAGAAGAATAGGGTGGGATCCATTCCTAATTAGCAGGTGGTGCTTTCTTCTTCCTTCCCTACTTCATGAAACATACCACATTGCACGTGCAACAGTGGCCATAGACTGACTTATTTTGTTGTACCAAGTCATTGGTGTGAATGTATCCAGTTTAACATATAATCTGCTGAGGCGTAAACTGACAACATAGGTAATGTGAAGCCTTTTTTTCTCCAAAATGTGGCTGATAACAGTGTCTACTTACGTAATTGGCAGAGTTTGGGGAACAAGCTTTATTAATTTGTCCTCTTTTAAATGACAAGTACATCAGGAAATAAAAAAAAAGGCAAAAGGAATGCAGTAAGAGTGGTTATTATGTGGGATTTTTAATAGATTAGTGACATTTGAGGGAGAAAGAGGGTTGAGAACTGCAGAAGCAACTTTCAGATTATGGAAGCGATATTTGTCCAACCCCTGAAATAAGACAGTGAATAGTATCAATTCAGGAAGTCTGGACAGGAGAACTTGGGCCCTGAAGCTCAGTATTTAGAGCCTTTGAACCTTTTCTCAGCTGCCAGCTGACCCTAGAGCTGCCAAAATTCCCCAGGCACTCGTGTTTTTGCCATCAAAGCCCTCCAGGTGCGTGCACTTATGCTGCTGAGAAAGGGCAAAATTATGCAAATCTGATGCAGGCAGGCAATGTGGCAGCTAATGCTTGGCACGATTCACAAGCTAGACCCTCCTTTTCCTATTTCCCCTCAGGAGCCCCAGCTGGGACATCAAAACGTGCCTACCAAATTGGAACAGCTTTCCAGCCCATTTCCCACCTCCAGCCCCTGTGCTCTGGTGGGGCTCTCCGAGCTGGATCCTGTTCAATCTGCTGTGCTGAGGCTGCGTAACATGCCGTAATATTCATAGCACAGATTAGCACCCAGGCCGTCCATCTGACTGCTCTATCCACCAGACCAAAGCCTCCTTTCCACTCTTTCTTTGGCCCAGTAGCAAAAGGAAAGTTTTGGCTCAAGTTCTTTCTCCTGTCAGATTATTTCCATCTTCCCTGCTCCTGCCTAAATGGACAGAGCATAAACTGCATCACAGCTCTACCTTACACAACCCAGTGGGCTCAGATGGGGGAGCGAGGTCTCGTCCACATGTTCTTTCTGCTGCAGCTGTGTTGGCTTAAGAGCTTTTTTGTCACCAGACACTCATCTGCACACCCTGGCAGGAGAGGAGGTTGTTAGCTCCACTACTCCTTAACACATTTCAGTGGAAATAAACTCATCGTAGCTTGCAGATCCCAAGCGAGCCCATACAATCTTGACCCAAAGGAGCTGAGGAGAGCTCTCAGAGGGGGTCTGTCCTCAGAGCTCTGGGACGGTGGCCTGCGGTCTCTCCTTCACCAGCACTGTGCAGCCAGGAGAGCGTGTAGGAACAAGACCTCAGCTGCATCATAAAATGGGGCTGATGCAGCTTCTGTGCAGAATAGATGAAGGGACTGAATTGTGTCTGCACCCCTGTGCTTGCTTGTATTTTCTGGCCTGGTCTGCAAGATGCCAATTTAGCTATTAAGGTCTAATAGCAAAATGGAAAGCTCAATTATAAAAGATGAAATGTTGCATTAGAGGTTAATAGAATGGTCTGATAAACAAACCGGTTGTTGTATTTCATCTCACTATTACCAAATTACTGGTTTGTCAGTTGTATGCTTCCACACTTCCCTACTCTCTTTCCATGCATTTTTTGCTTGTAATACTGCTGATTTATATATTATGTCTTCTCTTTGAAGATAACGAAATATAACTAAGACTTAGCTGTGTTGCTTTAGCTAAAATATCTCCTGTTCTTTATCCCTCAAACCACATCTCTTGCTTCAGTCATGCAGAAATGGACGAAATGGGAATCAGCTTGGGGGATTTAATCACAGTGCCGAAAGGCACGGAGAGCCCAGGGGATTCGGCACCCTCTTTTAGCTGTATGACGTTGACACCAGAGAAATTTGAGATGAATGCATTTGATAGAACAGAGCCTGCACATCATCTCCATTAAAATCCCCACTTTTTCCAGTTTCACTGCACACTTACACACTTCTGCCAGAGGAGTTGAAAAGCACTTTAAAGGCACTGAGTGGAGCCTTGCAACACTTCTTTATGCTAAGTGCTATCTTTATTTAAAAGATGGAAGGGGGAAGGAGAAGAGGGAAAGGAAGCCAAGAGGGATTAGTGCCAAGAGGGACTTACAAAAATACTTGCGTGAGTTAACTTAATGGGAATTAGGCACCAGGATGACTTCTGTGCATCCCAAGAAGGCATCTAGCTCCCATGGATGAACTCCCTCAGGGGTTTTTCAAGTCTCTTGAACTAACATAGTATCTTTGTAAATCTCAGAAGATTGCGTCAAGCCTGAGCCAACTGTGATTAGCGCTGAACATTTCTACCTCTCACTGAATTGAAGCAAATGGGATTTGGAGCTCTACAAGAGGCAAGCCTGTACATCTCTGAGGGTATGACAGTAAGCCCGAATAATCCAGAGGCTTGCCATCCCAGTGTACAGGCCGGCTGAGTGTGTGCAGACAGAAGAGGCTCCGCATGTGTGTCCGGGGTCATTATTTGCCTGGTGCTGAGAGTGGCCCTGGACAGCCCCCAGAAGCTGAACACCTCCATGGGGCCTTGCACATGCCTGTCCGTAAGGGAGCGGGGATGAAATCTAGCTCAATGCAGGCCAGCCATGGAGATGGTGCTTCTTCTTGGCATAGTTAGTGGCAGCGCAGGGAAGGAGCCGAGGCAGTAAAAGCTATGGGGAAGCAGCCTGCTCCCCCTGAAATACTGGGGTATCTGGTGGTTCTGTTGTGGCAGAGAGTTCAGAAATGCTCGGTATTTGCAATGTAAGGTTTTCTTCTTTTCCCGATCCCTTGATCTCTATGATTACACAAGCCTTTTGAATTAGAGGATATGCTTTAAAACCTCATTGTCTTTTCAACAACAAAACAACATCTCCCTCCCTGTAAAATCTCAGCAGACAACCGAAAAGTATGAGGTAGAAATCCAATGATATGTAGACTGCTGCATCCCCAGAGCACATTGATAATGCTAGTTCACTATAGATGAGACACTGTCAGAGGTTTTGAAACCTCTTCATACATTTTACAGTGTGCTGCAAAACCAGCAGTCTTGGCCCCGGTGCTTCTCTGATCATGAAGCAAAGAGAAAAGCAACAGCAGAAACGAGAGCTATGTCTGCTGATACAGTGAGTGCTGTATAACCTGCTGGAGCACTGCTGATACGGGGCTGCATGCAAAAGTGTGTGTGTTTGCTCAGGTGTGAATATATGCATAGCCTCCCTTTGTTTACATGGATGCTTTTGTTTCCTGTGTTTATACAAGCTTGTTTTAAAGGCTGGCACATCTCATCTTTGAAGCCGTGAATCCCTCAAATTCCATCCAAACACACTGCCAGCAATCCACAGCTGTACACAGCAAGAGCAAGTGAATAAAACAAGTGTAACTGGAAGGAAAGCAATGCTGCTTTGCTCTTGTGTGAGCTTTCGCTTTAGTCCCGGTGAAGGACCCAATTTAGCAGAGCACTTTACTTTCAAGCTGTATACTTTTACTGAAGACTGCTACCAGACCTAAAGATAAAGATATACTTGAATGCTTTGCTGAATCGAGGCCTAAGCAGCAGAGCATAACAGAGAAAATGTTGATCATTATCTAAGAAATGATGGGCTGGCATCATGCCGATAGAAGTACTTTTTCAACGCACATAAAACAGTAGGGATTACAGGTGAGGAATGGATTTTTGCATCTTATCTCTCACTCATTGAAATAAATGGTTTTATGTTTCCAGCAAGTTTATTTAACTATTCCTTCCAAACAGGCATTTTGTGCTTGAGCTGGGTAGGGAAGAACGTGAATGAACTCTTCTGATTGTTCTGCAAGTTTGGGGCAGCCTCGGTTTTTCTCCAGCAACACATCTGTAAGTGTGATGGAAGGCTCTACGTAGGATGAGCTTCGCACTGAGACTTCCCCTTTGCCAAATAGAAAAGAATATTTTCTCTTACAGTGGGCTGGCAGATCAGGCGTGAGGCAACTCTATTTATCAGCTATGCTGGAGACCCCTGCACCTTGCCATTCCCAAAGTACCAGAGCGTTTCTGAAGCTGGGAAAAGCAAACAGTTGTCTGGTAACATAAATGTCTTCCCTGAGTTAATAATTTCCCTTGCAGGGAGAGAGAAGGGGTAGGAGAATTTGAATCTGAATGTGCCCCCCACTCTGCACACACACACATGTATACACCTCCTGCCAAAAGATGCATCTGGTTCTATAAAAATCCCGGATCCTCTTGCATGAATGCAATCTGAAGTCATAGGTTTGCATAAGAACCAAATCCTCAGCCAGAGGGCTGTGAAGTATCTGTCAGCTCGTCAGCTGGATGCATACAGAGTGAGCTATTTAGAGCTGATGTTGCTACTTGGAAGACAGGGACTTGGTTACCTTTTTACTTCGGTGCACCTGTGGCCTATCTTGTCTATGTCGTAATACTTCTCGCTTTTACCTCGCCTTGCTTGAGCTAAGGGCAGCCTCAAAGCAAGTGGCTAACATTCAGGTGCCCTAATCCTTGCACGAGGCAAACCTTGCCCCAGGGACACTGAGGCAACACAGTGCCGAGGCGCTGCCTTGTGAGCGGGGCAGGGAGGGACCTACGTGGAAGAAGAGCCCAAGAGGGACCTACGTGGAAGAAGAGCCCGACCAGTGTCATGGAGGCAGGCCCTTTGGTAGTCAGCAAAGCCAAGGGACGTGCACCTGACCCATCCGATCTGCAGGGAGGTGGCTTGGGAAAGGTCTGCTTTTACGAAGGAAGCATCTGCAGCAAGACGAGAGCCATATGAAATAGTGTGAGGTAGGATTCACCAGAACCTCTCACCCTTGTCTGAGGCGATGTATGCTCTGCTTTAATTTCTGGTTCAAGCAGCTAGGGGCTTTGAACAAAACTTCAGCCCAAACTATGCAGGTTAAGCAAACAGGCTTTCAGAAAAGCAGTGTAAAGCTGAGCGTATCATTCTGCAAATAATCGCCTTCATAACAGACGGCTCTACAGACTCTCTACCCTTTTAAAAAATAAAACGAAGAAAATAAACCATGCTTTTGGTCCCACTGTCTCTATCTAGATCAGCTACAGATTTCTACAAACTTTCAGGATGTTACTCAGAGGAGATACTGCAATCTTACAACACTGATGGTGTCAGAATCACTTCCTAGATGCAGGTGCTGGCCAGCAAACCTGAAATTAAATCTCACTGTGATGTTCTTTATCTTATTGCGCTGAAACAAATGGGATAGTGGTTCACTGCTGACTCCTTCTCAAAGTGTGGTCTGTGACAGCGATCCTGGAAACGGGTCTGCAAGGTGAGCTCTCCCATTCCTGCTCTGAAGTGCTCTAGGAGATTAAAAACAGTGGGATGGAGAAGGAGAGGTTGCTGAGCAGTTAATGGCACTAGAATGGGGAGATTGCATGTTGTGATGAACATTGCCATAGTTTGTGACCTTGCCTGGTGCATGCGGTGCTGATTATACGAAAGGATCAAGCAGATGTGAAGGAAAATCGAGTTTCATCTCCTCCCAGCTATCACAGGCCCTCTTTGGTAAGTGGAGGATTATGATACTTTAGGAAAATAATGTATCTATCTGTGTGTGGCTGCAATAATGATGGATTTTTTCCCCCAACCGAAGTAACCGTGATTGATGCAGCTGGCTGCAACCTATAACGAACACTAAGGTTAATTGGAGCCAAGGGCACAGCAGTCCTTAAGTAGCATTATTCTGTGGTGCACTCATGTGCTGTCATTAATTTTCCTATTTGTTTGACTTTACAAAAACACATAGAAAAAAAATCTGAAAAGAACAGAAAAAAGAGCTCAATTATACCTCTTACAAGGTAGTACTGAGGATGGGGAGGAGCTGAATCACCCAAGTGCTTGATGACATTATGCTTTTGTACAGCATAACGCCTCCAGGTAACTGGAGAGCATACTGTGCAGTGGCATTTGCTACATCTGTGTTCTTCTGTCTCTTCTAGCTGGTGCATTAAAAGATTGGGCATCATAACACTGCCAGGCCACAGGTATTTTATTACAGCAGAGTTCAGCCTGAGTCAGAATTCGAACTCTCGATGCAAGCGCCAAAAAAATAAATGGAACATAGGATTAAAGCCATTTTGCTGTGTGAGAACAAACACACAGCAGATCTACTCTGGTATCACTTCTTTGAAGGTGGCCAGCACAGGGTGCAGTAGAGGAATGGTCACAGATCCCAGCACCAGGCTGATGTGGGGATAATCTGCTTTCCATGTGGCAATCCTGATTTGGTAGAGTTTGGGACTGCTTTGAACTCTGACGATCTGAGGTATCTATGGCCTTTCCAAAGCAGCTGTGGGGACCTTGGAGCATTCTTGCTCACAGTCAAGTGTTTCTGTCCACACACATCTCCAGTTCCCTTTTGGACATTGCTGAAATTGGGCTTAGCAGGGTCATGTGTTGCAATGGCTCCTGCAGTACAGCAGTTTCACGTTGCATGAAGAAACATTTCCTCTCCCCTGTATTTATTCATTCTTGGACTGGACCACAAAGCTTTGTGTTGTGGGGCGTACTGCAAAGCAGCCACAACGTAGAGAGGAAGGTAGCAGGAATTACAACAGTGATGTGAATGAGAACTGGTAAATCATGGATACCTGACAAAGGATGTTTATCTCTGCTGATCCCACAGTGTTGCACAAATATACAAGACAAGTCAAGCCCATAAACATGTGAAACATTGTATACTTGTCAGAATATTCCAAACAAAAACCCACCAGCCTACTCTCTCCCCTCCCAACAAACAATGCAGTATAAGATCTTTTGCTTTATTACAGAAGTCAACTAGTCAGAAATGATTCATATCCTTATATAAAATAGATTTTTACAAGGTTTTGTTTGAATGAATGGTGATTGTCGGAATATGGCTATATTAGGGTGTGTATAAGAAGAGCTCTCAGTGTAATGTAAGCAAGGAGGTAAACTAAATTCAGATTACAGGTAAAATTAGGTCCCTATTATCTATCTGAAGTGATATCCTAACTTCTAATACCTTTGCAAGATTTCAGGGCAATCAATAATCTGCCAGGTGCAAAACCTTCTGCCCAATTCATTCCCTGATAACAGAGAAATAGTGATGTTTGGCCATCAAAAATAAATACGCACACCAGGAAAAACGACAGGCGTCTCTGTGCTGCCTACATGTATGCGTGCTTCTTCACACTTGCACCCTTGCAACATATTGCATGTGCGTGAGGGAGAGAAGGAAATGGAAGTGGGGGCAGGATTTTTGCATGTTACAGATATTGCTAGCAGATTTTTTGAGTCTGTCCCTAAGACCTTCTGGCTGCTGTATTTCATACAGGAGAAGATTTCAAGATCCATCCCCTGCTATCACTTATTCTAACAGCTATGTGTGCCCTGATGAGACTATTTTCTTGGACATATTCTTACTAGTGCTCTTAAACATGATATGCCTCTTTTGGCTCAGCTGCAGCACAGAACTGTAGATGTACTGGGAAATTAGGACATAGCTAGACTTTTCCAGACTACTGTAAACAGCTAGACTTCTGAAGAAAAGCAATTATTATTGCTTTTGGACTACTCCTTTCTTGGGAAACATGGTGCCCTGCCACGGTGTCCAGTATCGCATAGAAATTTATTGGGTGAGCAGTAACTTGTAATTGTCAAACTAACTAATAAGCAATGGAAGAACTGGGGGGTTGGCAAGCAAAATTCAAGCTCCTGAAAATCATTTCTGAATCTACTTTACATTCAGAGTTTTAATTAGTCACTGAAAGAAACCAGAATGACTGACAGGATCGCAGTCCTTTTTAGCGGGCCCTAAAAAGCAATCAAGATATTAACTCCGCCTGTTTTTGTTTGTTTGTTTGTTTGTTTGTTTGTTTGTTTTTTGTGGAAATGTAATTAGAAAGTAGGAAAAAATACTGGTCCAATTTGAGACAATATATTCCTTAGTTGTTGCTTTCACGTATTACAAAGATAGTAGAGCAGTGTTCACATGTTGTGAAAGCCTGTATTTTCTAGGGTGATATATTGATGGGACATAAGACTTGGGGCAGTACATTACCACAATGAGCAAGATCTTGCTTTTGGCCAGTATCAAGTGAAACTCTTTTATCATGCATCTCTCAGCTCCTCAGTATGACGTTACATGATCCAGCAGAAACCATATGGTACAAACTCCTACGCAGTTGCAAAGCATTTGGACTTTAAAATGAATGCCACGAATCTTTCTGCCAATGCTTTGTGCTTCTGGAAAGGATTACAGAGTTGACATTGCACAAAGGGAGCACAGGGGAGCTCGATTCATTCCAAGCAGTGGCTTAAGAGCAGCTTGGGGAGCAAAGGTAAGGTTAAAGGTGGCTTTAAGCCATGCTTATACACCACTAGTCCTCGCTCAGTTTCTGCCAGATCATACCCTTGATCTCTTCCTTTCCTTTACTGCAATGTTTTGCCATTTTTAAGCTGCTTCTGCATGTTGTACTCCAGGTCTCAGGTGGGCTACAGGACGTAGTGAAGGGTAAAGTGTACTGTGCACTCCTGAAAACTAGATGTCTATAATGCGGAGACTTGTGATTATGGGAGAAATGGACTCGGTGCCCCAAATGATTCCTTCTAGTGCTATGTTCCCAGGAAATTCAGCAATATTAGAGTAGCCTCAAGGCTATTTTAAGTTGTGCCAGCTGCAAAACACAGCAGGGATTCACCAGGGTAATAAAGGACATTTTAGACCAAGTCCTGACTTATACTCTCTGCAGAGAGTGTGCTTAAAAAAACTGCTAGGAAAGCTCTGCTCAATCTGAGAATTCACCTGTTTTAGGATAAGCCTTCCAGGGCTGAGTTTAGGCTGAGGACAGATTTATACTGGAGGAATGGTGACAATCTGCACTAATGCAAATAGGGTCAGACTGTGGGAAGGGAATAACAACAGCGGAATTATTTAAGGCTAAAGATTGATATTTGAAACCTAACTGTGTGGAGGCTGAGCTTTTTGGTATTTGATTTTTCATTCATTAAACCGATAAGTTAACCCATTTGCAGTCTCTGTTAATGCAACTCAATTGCATGAGTGCTTTACCAAGCCATTAAAGGAAACCACCGTACAGAAGATGGACAAAATGGTGCCCATATTACTGCACTGTGACTCCGATCACAGGCATAATGTACTGAGCATGACACTGTGCTCCTTCACTACTCTCATTGGGGCTAGCAAAAACTAAAGAAAGGATGGGATGTTAGAGGGAAAATCATTAAGCTCTGCGCTTTCAGATGTGATTCTGAATCTGGGATTTCGAAACGACATTAGCTAGGTATAAATCGAAGCTGCAGGAAGCAGCGGCGTGAGCAGATAAAAGCACACTGCCTTGTTATACGTATTGAAAGAAGGATGCGGAAAAACTTGGAAAAAGAGTTGATGCCATCAGCCCTTGCGACTCGTGCTGGCTGCCTTGGTGCAGTGTTGTGCTTGCCAGAGAAGCTGTTCACCCTCTGCGGCCCGCATGTTGCTAGCACAGGCGGTGGAGAGGGCCCACATCCACCTGGCGGAGGGCGCAGGCCGAGCCAGCACCCGGGCTCGACTTCACTGAGGCAGCTGCAGAGGCGAGGGCTGGGGGCAGCTGAAAGCGGTATTTCCGCGGGGCTCAGGCCGCAAGGCGCCCACTGAGCCTCCGCTGCAGCGTTCGCCTCCGCGCCGGCCCCGGCCCCGGCTGCCGGCAGCCCCCGCGTGAGGGCGCTGCAGGCTCGGCTGAGGCGGGCGGCCCGGCCCGGCCGCACCGGCACCACAGGAAGGCCGGACGGCGGGCGGGCTCCCGGCGGTGGGCCGGGGGGCAGGGGGGTCCCTCGCCGGCAGACGCTTCGGAAAGCGTCTTTTCACTGCTTTCTAGGCAAAAAAAAAAATCTTTTTTTTTTTTTTTTGGCACTTTTAACAGCTCAGCTGGAAGCACAGAAATTAGCATGAAGTGAAATATTTATGGGAGCTTAATACAGTTTAAGATCGTTATTTTCTCTGCCATAAGACACCAAGACCAATTAGCTATTTCCAATTAAGTGGCCTAAAACAAAATAACACGCAGCAAGAAATAGCACCTATGCAGTTACGAACAGACTGTGGAAGGAAGAGAGATTGACCCTGCATGCAGAGGTAAATAATTTTCTGACAGCAAAACATAAAACTGCTATAGCATGAAGAGGCAACAACTGGATGAAAGAACGAGAAGGAAAAATCGTGTTGAGAATCGACATTATTAAATGCCACTCTCTTCAAATGCTGTTTGTTAATCGCGAAGCCTTTTGTTTGTCTAGATGTGCATCATATTGCCTCACAACCCCAGGAATGAATTCCTTTCTGCTCATCTGCCACATTCCAAAGTTCGGTCATTTTCTGTGAAACTCCTATACAGAATACAGCTATACCTATACCCTGAGAGAAATGTATCTGGTTTTGTCTTTGAATGACTCAAAATTAACTAATCAGCTATCTCACAAAGGCCGCAGTTATGTGTTTTATTACTCCAGATTTTTCAGAATTATGTTTTACAATGTCTGATGTTTTGGGTATCTAAACAGTTGGAATTGGAGCTGGAAGTTTGTATCTCAAATGCAGAAGAGAGTTCAAATTTCTCTGAAATGGATGAGGCCATGTTTACAGACTCACAACCAGCCTGTTGCTGGTGCTGTTGTTTGCTCTTCAGGGTTGGGCTGACAGTCTAAGTGCCATGGTGACCCTCTGGAAACCTGGCAATGTGCAGCAGCACTTTAGCAACTGAAGAAGACAGCAATGTAGCGCCAGATTACAGGATAGTTCATAGCAAGGTGAAAACTTTGGACGAAACCCCACAATCCCAAAGGTTGCATTTATTTTTCACGTTGATGATTTATGATCACAATTTCCTCCCACTTTGTAACGCCACCTCAGGTAAACTGCCTTGCTCACCAAGCAGAGCGTGGCCGTCATGGGGAGGACAAGTGCATTGCTGTCTCACTGGTGGAACCTGACAAAAATCTTTAAGATGTTCTGATGCTTTTGGGTGCTGAAAAAAACAAGCTCAGAGTGGCTTTCCAAATGACAAATGTTTTCCTGGGAGCCCAGGACGAATATATACACCAACGGTTATTTTTCAACTGCCATTTTTCACAGTTCAGCCAACCTTGAGTTATTTGTGTTGGGACAGTATCTTAAAGTAACCTAAAAAGGAGTTGTTTTTAAGGTACATTGTAACAATCTTCCTTAAGATCATTACATGCAATGATAGGATCTTCCATAAGCCTTTCTGAATGATAAGCAAAATTCTCGGAGTGTGTACACATGTAAGTGCTTGAGACTACTTGCGTCCCTAAAAATACACCCATGCATCAGTATTTGCAAGGCTGGGCTTATCTGGTCTAACGAGTCCACAGGAGCTAATTTTTAATATAGCTTTTTTTTTTTTTCTTTTTGCACTCGTAACTGTTCTTCAAATACCCTGATAGCTTCATGTTGCTGTTATAAAGAGCAGCAGCAAGTTTAGTTGCAATTCAATGTGAATTTTTTTTCCAAGCTCCAGAGAAGAAGGAGCTTTGCCTTGAACCAGCACTCACATTTTGCAGTGCTTCAGAGCTGTCCCCTGCGCTCCCGCTGGGGTCCGAGCCTGGCATAAAGCAGTGCTCAGCGCTTGCTGCCTGCCCTCGCTCGGAGTCGAGCTCTGGCTGCGGCATGGGGCTGTGCGGTGGGCTGGAGAGCATCGAAATCAACAGCACCGCTATCAAACACCGCCTGGGAGAGACATCTGCTATTTAAATGGGTTGTATCAGATGAAAAGAATTGAGGCACGAAAACCCAGCACTTCACTTTTCCCTAATATAATCAGTATTTTTAAGCAGTTTATCCGTTTATTAACAGGAAGGTTTTAAACCATTTTGCTTGAGCTGACATTCTTTAATTATAATATTCACACTGCTGAATATGCAGTCACACCAGCAAAAGCTCCATTGTGAAAGAATGCACAGATTCAATCTGTTTCTTTCTGTATATTTTTCTAACTTGCTCATGTTTTTTCTATTCATAATTATTTTTTGTTTGCTTCTCATATTTCTTCTTAAATATATGGGTTTTTTTTCCCTCTTTCTCTGTTGTTCCACTTGAAAACACCAGGATTAGCATGCAGATGTTTTTTTGATCAGAGATTTTTTTTTTAATCGTTCCCATTTTCCACAGCCTATTTGGATAGCTGGGGATTTTTGTTTGTTTTCAGCCCTGTCTTGTTGCTTTTCTTCTGATAAATGCTTTACCCTAGTCTTCTGAGTGTAAACACCTTCTGTTTGCTATTGTTTTCTTAAGACAGCATTTTAGAAAATGAACTATTTCTTCCAGTTAAATAGATCACGGGCTATACTATCTATGCCAATAATCCTATATCTTCCATGTTTTTATTGCTTTACTAACCATGAAAGCTTAGGTCAAAGAAATATAGTTTGAGGAAAATTTTGCCAAAAAAAAAAGTTTTCAGCATGTCTGTCTGTTGTAAAATTGCACTGTAAAGCCTCTAAAAATTGCTTTCAGAATTCTCCTTAGTTATAGGATTTACTGAACGTTGAGTAGGTAGAGGAGGAAAGAAAGGAAAAACTTTTTATTTTTTATTTCTTGAAAAAGAATAATCCCCTTTAAATCAGCACCTACTGGAATTTTGGCTGTCTTGTAATCTGCAGGCTAAGTTTCACAAGGGTTGAATTACACTTAGATTTTAGAAAGCTGAGAGGAGAAAAAGGCGTTCAGCAGCTTAGCCTAGGGAAACTGCCACCAAATGCCACTTACGCGATGACCGGCAGAATGAACACAACCCAGGTTGTTATCATCCATGAAACTGGCAACATCCACCGTCATTAAATCTGCATTATAAACATTGAAGAGGTTCAGAAATGCCCTCTCTCTTGCATTAGAACAAGTAATCAATGGATTTTACGGGGCTGGTATTTCACTATAAATTTTTAATGTCGAGAAGCTAAAGTTGAGGTGGGGGTTGTTCCATAACCCTGAACATTGCCAGTAACCAGGGTTTCCACCACTGCCATTTATTAGCTACAATTTTTTTTACGAACTTCTCTGCCTGAAGGTGGGGAGGGAAGCTGGCCTGTACGCCATTCCTCACAAGGAAAAGCCACGTAAGAGCACCTCAGCCAAAATTGCTTTCAATGATGTGCGCTGGGCAAGCTCAGAAATGCCATGAACTTTAGTTGTATGGGAGCTTGGCCAAATCGACAGAATGTGCTGCTCGTTTCCAAAGTTCATTTAATGTCTAAAACTTTGTTGGTTAACAGCTCCCTCTCATCCAGAACAATTCTGTGTTAAAGAGAATGGAGTCACGGCGTCCTGGCAGCCCTGAGGAGCAGCTCTGTGGCTGCCCCACCGAGTCCAGAGGGAGCTCAGTTCAGCAAGGCGCAAGCAGAACCGACACAATTAATTTGCCTCTTGCAGAGCTTTTGCCATCACCATGCAGTGGACTTGGTTCCTGGAAAGGGGTATTGGCTGACGCTAATAAGCAGCGAGACGTTGAAATGTGAATTATCCCCTGAAAGTTTTTCGACAAATAAGTAAATGCAACAGTCCACAGATGATGCTTTTTCCTTTTCTTTATAGCTAGACACCTCATAAAAAATGTGTTTTTTTGAGTAAGTTTTTAAGACAAAGTATCTTTTCCCCCACGAGCGAAAGCAGGAGATTATCTCTTACCTGTAGCTATAATCAGGATAATATTACAAATCTGTTTTTCTCCTACAATCCTGTTTCTTTTTGCTAGTGTAATTAATTTTTTGTGGCATCACATACTTCAAGGAGAAAACACAAGATGACTCTGCTACAGCAGAGCAGCGAAGAGGGGATTTTTTCTTTCTTCTTCTGCAATATTCAACTGAGAATGCATTAGGGGTTAGTCATCCTTCTTTAAACCTGTGGCAGCTAAAAAGTGTTTTGCCAGCCCTTCTTCTGGGTCTGGTCATGAACAGACAAAAGCAGAAGTTCCTGTAGCCCTGCAGCCCCTTTGCACCGGTATAGCTGAAGCAAGGACAATATGGGCGAGGTGCAAACCTCTCCCACAAAAACAGTAGGTGTTTGTGCAGAAGTCTAGATGTGTGCCGTCTCCAGTGAGGGACCTGGGTGCATGAGGTTACACAGGGATTATCCTAAAGCTGCCGCCTCCTATCTTGTAATCTAGTGATTTCCCACCCCAGCCCAGCCGTTTATTACAGTAAGAACACAATTTAGCATCTCTCTGAACCATTATTACCAAACGTATCATAATTAGTTTCTACTTGCAAAGCACTTGGACACGAAGGAACAGTGTAAGTGCTAGGTCATTATCATTCACCTTTCCTTAATACATTTCTGTTTTGTTTAGCTGCTTGTGACAAAGGAGTCGGCATGTCTTTGGCCAGATTATACATGGATAAACCAGTGAGACCACAGGAACAGAGAGATGGAGTCCTGAAATCTGCCTTGCTCCAGAAAGCTGAGAGGTAAGTTTGCTGGTAATTTAATAAGTTACTAGTTAGTAAGAAGGTAATAAATTATTGCAATTAAATTAACTGTATTGCCAATCCCAAGTCTCCCAATAAATCATGAGCTGGACTGACTTGAAAATAACTAAGATGATTATTCTTTTATCTTTCCCCCCCGGTAGAGTTCATGTTTTCAAGGCTTTCTTTATATCCAAGAGCTAGAATTTTTACTTTTTTAGTGAAAATTAAAATCCCTCTATAATAACATCTTTATCTTAACAAGTCAGAGCTTTAAGGAAAATGAATGCTAGGAGTGGACAGTAAGGAATGATGTATGCAGGGAATTTGCAAATGAAACAAACACCATCAAAAATTAAAATATGAGGGTCTGATTCATTGCCACCATTCACATCAGCTGAGAACAATTTCATTAAAAGCTAGGGATAAAATCTCAGCTTCTCAAACTCGTGGAAGTCCATTGAAAACGCTGTCAGGATCTCCAGTGGAGAGGTATGAACAACAGTTCAATGTAAATAAGAGCAAGTGTAGGCCCTGTCATTTGACCAGACTATCTAAGTGACAGAAAACTGGATCATGCCCTCAGCTGTTATAAATTTCATGTTTTTGCTTTGTCTTCCTTTGGAGGAATACTGATTTGGCTGTCTTATGAAATGAAACTTCAGGCTGAATTTCAGGTCCAACTTAGACTTCAGTGGAAGAAAAAGCTGTCTGCATGAGATGCACAGCCATATGCATTTGAGATTCATACACATCTATTTGTAAGAGGGTAAAACCCATTCAATTTTTGAATGTAATATATGCTACATGGTCTCTTTTGCAAGCTTATGCTTCTATTAAGGTGCACGTCTACTAAGCAAAAATACTCACAGAATCTGCAAACCCCAGTGTGCAGGTCTGCAAACTCCTAAGTGAGTTATCACTGGCTTCATGAAGTAACTTCCTCACTGTAATTGAGCAAGTGATCTGCTCCAGGGTATAAAGACCTTAAAAGCTAGTGATACAATACTCTTTGTAAAAAAAATTGAACTCAGCATAAGTAAGGATTACTTATGAAAGGAAGGACAATGATACTTAAAGCTTAGGTTATCCATTTCCTTTTCAGAAACTATTATCTAGGGGGTAGTTGCAATACTGTGGATGTCTTTGGTCCCCTCTTTTCTGTTTCCCCTCCATCACAGGAGATATTACAAGTCAAAGTTTTAAAATTAAACATGTTTAAAATTTAAACATGTGGCCCGAATGCATCAGGTATATCACTGCAGGTCTTTCACTGCATGACTAGCGTGTGAGAAAAGTTAATTCCACCCTGAGATAAGAGACTGCCCTGTCTGTAGTTCTCTGCAGATATGAGAAGACAAAAGCTATGGCCTCTCTGAGTATCTCAGAGTGTTGTACAGGGGTCCAGAGGTTCATGAATTCTTCCCTTGCCTGACTCCACGGCAAATCAGCTACTCTGGGATGAGCATTTATTCTTTTTTTTTTCAATCTCTTTACCGACACAGTCCTTCTGCAGTGTAGAAACTTGACAGCTGTGGAGGCTGAAGACCTTTATTTATCCACAGAACAGACAGTGGATAAACAGCAGCAGTGAAAGTTTCTCCAGATCGCCAAGGAGCCTCACACCTGTTTTGCAGGGACTGTGCCTGGGTGCAGGCTAGCAGTGCCGTGCTCCATGCCACTTCAGTGCCACTGAAGGTCTCAAGAGATTTTGCTATTAATACAACCCCCACTATTTATTTTTTCTCTATGAAAGGGAATGAAAATACTTGTTTTGCTTACACAGTCCTCTGAAGAGCCATTAGGTGGTACTGATGGTGCTTTTGACTGCTGGCATCTGTTCTAGCTGAGGTTTGAGCAGGGGCCTTGAAGGTAGAGGGCTTTCAAAACCTGTTTGCTTGCCAATCCCCTGAGGTATCCCGGCTATGTTGATATCAACATACTGAAAGATGTGTGATACCAGCCAGCAAGCCAGGTGCTCTCAGTGGCAGAGTAATAGGATATTGAAAGAGACAGGCATGTGAGGATGAGCCGTGAAGTAAAGATGCAAAATTTCTCTGCAAGGCCTTTTAAACATTCTTACTGAATTATGTTTTTCAAATAACGTTAGTTAAAAGCTTTTGGAGAGTGTTCTGCTCTGTTCCCACATAGCCCTCCCCCAGAGGCATCTACCAATCCACAGCATTGTGGGAAAAAGATAAATGCTGTGAGTCTTTCTCTTTCTTTCTGAAAAAAAGGACAGAATTGTAAAGGCTGTTAGAAGAAATATAATCATATTCTTTATAAATCCATTTAATGTGGTCCACAAGTGTCATTCTACATTTCTTTCCTTGACAGCCCTGTATTTCTTTCAGTGGCCTGCATGGTAATGGTGCACCATGAGCCAGGCTGTCACACGCTACTCATCCTGAGCAGAAGGCAGGTCAAAATGCCAACTCCTATGTCCAAAAGAACTGTTTTTGTTATTATTTTTTTTTCTGACAGAGGAAAAATCCCACAGACGATCAAAATGTCCCTTCTGGTATGAGATGCTTCCACATCCTTTTCCCTCTTTGCTTAAGGCTTTTAAAGAGATCATTGCTGCAGGACCTAGGGTTCAGCCTCCTATTTTTGGCAGAGCATCCATGCTTCTGACTTTGCATGGAAAGGGTTAGAGCTTGGAAAGCAAAGCTGAGTATTTATATTGCAAGGTATGTGAGTTGTGCCCAGAGCCAAGTACTCAGGAGTACAGAAAGCTTGCAGTTTGTAGGTTTACACCCTGTTCTGCGCAGTGGACAACAATCAGAAGGCTGCCTCCATGAAAATGTACTCCCTGCCTTTGGCATCCTTTCAGTCAGGCAGAAGCCACACATAGCCCAAGTGCTCCATAGCATCCACTGCTTTGCGGGCACAGAGGCTACTTCATCAGATGGTAAAGGTGATGACAGTTCCTTAAAGTTACTTGAGATACGCATGGATTTACTCCAGTTAAGGACTTGGCCCAGACTATTTTTTTCTCTCTCTCTTTTTTTTTTAATGCATTAGCAGATGGCAAATATGCACTGAACACAGCCAAACTACTGGTTTTTGAGGGCAATGACTACTTGCAATGCTAATTTGGGGTTTTATGTTTATGCAAGCTAACCTGAAGGGACACATTTCAGAGCTGGATTGAAGCAGCAGAAAGACTCAAGCTGCAAAGTGCAGAGCTGGGTATCAGTAACCCATTTAAAGCTGGGGTGTGGATGCAGGGCTGGTTGTGTGCTCATTCTGAAGAGATTCAGAAAAAAAGGTAGGAGGAGATGTTAAGAGATCACCTACTTCATGCATTTCCCTCATTCATTCATGTCAAGATGAAGTCACTTGCACAACACGGACGTCAGTTCGGTGACCAAACACCTTCATCGTGTGAAGGTATTTGACTTTATGGTTTGGATTCAGGCCAGCTGACACTCCACCACAGGCTGATAGCCACATGTTCTCCTGGAAATGACATCCACATGAGACAATTTAAGTGCACTGGTGTGTGGTGGAACTTCATTAGTAATCAGCATCCAAAGGTAGATGTTTAGAGATGTGTATAAATGTTCACCGATTTTTTTTTTTCATCTAGCTGTTCTTTTGACACAAACACCATGTCTGTGTCTGCAAACTGTGCCATTCGGTTGCAGACTGATGTAGAACAATGTCAACATCTCCCACAAAACTCTGTTACTGCGGAAGGCAACCCAGGATAACCATAAAATACCTACTCACCAAGGCTGGACAGTTTACTGTCCAGTTCAGACTGTGCAGCCACACAATAGGAATGAAATATGGTTTTATACGCTGTAGAGAATGACAATTAACAAAATAAAACAGCACAGGGCTTTTTTTTTTTTTTCTGGCAACAGTTCCATCCCTGAATACAGTAGAAAGATATGTGTGAAACTGAGGCACATACCACAGTCTTCATTGACCTCTACTAGCTTCTAGTGAATGCTCACTATTTATTTTTTAGTTCTTTCTCTTTCTTTCATCCAAGAATTGTGATATCCTCATGTTGTGCCTGATACCATGTTGTTTCTCCATGTAAGATATTCTTGTGCACTACTGTCAATATCTGGCATTTTTTTTCATTTCTGATTCATTTAAGGGAACCAAGAAGCCATCTTTGTGAGTGAAAATCACATTGACCTCACCTGAAAATTCTGTACATGGAAGACTTTGAAATCATTCCAGTGATTACAGAGTGAATCACACTGAATCATAATATACTAGACATTCAGCTTTTTTTTTTTTTAAATAAGTGTGCATTAATTGGACAAAAGCATATTTGACATGTTTAATTTACACATCTATAACAGGGTAGAACTCACTTAGCCACTCTGTTCTAATATGATTTGCTGCAAAGCTAGCCACATTTTGGTCAAATAATTCTACCACCAAGACTGATTTCTCTGAACATATTTGCCAGCTGGGACTCTATTAGGTTAGTGCAGTGCTTCACACAATTAGGAACTATGGGGACTAATGTAAGGCCAATAAATAATAATATGTTGTTGTAGAATAGTTTGGATAAATAATTCATTTTCCAAATTAAGTATGAACTATTTGCTCATGCTGTTGTTTGCTGTCACTGGCCACAGAAGTCCCATGACATTGCTTCTGCTCTCTGGCTGCATGGCTGAGGATTTTTCAGTGGGAGAGAGTGAAGGGAGCTGACTGCTCTCAGTTCCTGGGCATGTCCACTGTTGATAATTTATTTATGCACTTTCTTCTGGTTTCTTGGACCACTTTTCCAGCTCATGATTATCATTACAGCTCCCTGGAAGTCAAAGGAGTAAGATTCATTCATCCTCTTTTGACTGAGAATGTGACTAGCTAAAATTTCAGCCAGAACTGAAGGATAGAAACCTTGAGTGTCACTAATCCTGAATCTAAGGGACTAAGTATTCCTCACAGATACTGCTTAGTCCCTGATTCAGCACAATCTTTTGAGCATTTGCTTAAATCCCACTGACAGTAATGGCCCTCAAGCACACGCTGAATGCAAGTGCCACAGGAAAACATTCTGATTGCAGTTCTTAGAGTTCTTCTAACAGCAGATCCTTGAAATGTGAATACAGCCCTAAAACTGAAATTTAGTTTGTCACACCCTGAAAAGCCAGGCATATGAGAAATCTTCCTCTGAATGTGTTAGTGCTCATTTTTGCTTTGAAGAACCAGCAGTTTTCAGATTATGGCTCTAGTATTTTAAAGCTTAAAGCCCTCGAGTCCAAGACAAAAACTAAGCTATTGATTAAAAGAAAAGCCATGGAGATGTTGAGAGTTCAAATAAAGCAATGAAGATGCTTAAATATCAGCATTTCTTTTGAGCCTTTTAGTGTCTTACTGACTAGGGAAGCTCAAGAGGACAAAAATCACGTCTTCCTTGCTGTGAACCAGTGGAGCTCATAGCCCCTAGTTGACAATCTTTTCCCTTAGCTCTACAGGCTATGACCACCACATCTAACCCTTGGTGAAATGAGTGTTAAATCCTCTGAAGAGTAACAGAAATGGAAATAAACAGAGAAAAAAAATAAAAGAAGATATGCCATACAATTTCCTGAAGCAGCTGAACCTGGAGAAGAAAAAGTCAAGGGGAACATCAGGTCAACTTGAAAATAGAAAGATAACAGAACAGGCTGTTGTTGTTATTTTCTGTTTGAACACTAAAAAAAAAAAAAAAAAAGTAAATAAAAAATAGCCTTGCCTGCAGTGGAATAAATTCCACTCTGCTCCACTAAGGTGCATGTCTTTGGCCTGCTTTCGTACTACTGCAAGTGAGCAAAGTTTGGCCAGCAGAGTTACTGGTATCTACTCCCTTCCCCCTTCTACCTGGTAGCATCCTCCTTTTGGGCTGCCTCTGTTACGGCAAAAAGCGACAGCTCCTGCTCCACTGCCTCCCAGAATACAGCAGTAGGGTCACCCCCTGCCTTCCCTCCTAGCAGAGGCTGCCCAGCGGTAACCTGATAAGCAGGGCAGGGAGGCTCATCAGAAAACATCACTGAGAAAGAGATGCGACTAGTTGCACAAAGTAAATGTCAGAAAAGAAAATTCCTCTCTGGGAAGGTATGTCAGGCAAGCCTCAGCCACGTATATCTGGATTTCACCCTCTGAAGTAACATTAGCTGGACAATGTTCAGCTCCTAGGCTTGCAGATCTCAGCCTGACTCTGCTAAGTGCCGATCCCCCTCCATCCCAACGGACTTCAGGGGCAGTGAAAAACAACTGAGCCCAGCAAGAGACAAAATCCATCATTTTGCAGGATCAGACCCATCACATGACACAAGAGGCCAGCTTTTCCTCTGACATGTATGAGGGGATGAGGTACAAAAAGATCAATACAACAAACCGGTGCTGGCAGCGTTCACATAAGCAATGTTTCTGAACTAGCAATGGTAATAATAAAAATAATAAATAATGAAAATGTAAACCTGGGTAAGGTTTCTCTTAGATGCAAATTAAGATTTAAATATAAAAATGATAGGCTTGTTTTAATCCTTCTTAGGAAGTCATAAATTGTTAATCAGACCCTAGGCGGTGTTGTTTAATACCAACTTTAATAAAATAGCTGCCTGAAGCACAAAGACAGTTGGGATCCTGACTCTAAAACTTTGGTAGCTTCATCCACATTTTTGTAGCCTGAGGCTCTTACACTACCATTGATAGCAACTCCTTTGAAATATGCTCATTTTTTAGGCTGCTAAATTATTAAACACCTTATTAGTAGAAAGATTAGATGGAAGAGAAGCCATCTCTGTATGACGGAAAACGGATTGGAAGAGGAAGAAAAAGTTGAGGGAATATTTACATAAAAGATACGGCTCTGTTGTTGATATACAGAGGTAATCCATAATCCATAATTCATTTAAGAAATGAACCCATCAAATTACATCACAATGCATGACAAATTGCTACTGTTGAGCTACCCTATGATAAATTACATAGAATCATTCCTGTCAGAGGAAAACTTGTCTGAGATTGAGAAAGCAATGTCACTAGAAGGTTCTTTTCCTTGTTGTTCCATAGGATCTATCACACACAATGTTTCACGTTTCCATCACACACTTTGATAGGGGTAGCAAAAGTTCCCTTGTGTGGGGTAACCACAAAGTCTACCAAATTAAAACTATTCTGAAAATTGCAAGAAAGAGGAAAGGCAGAAGAAGGAGAAATGTTTCTTCCCTATTCCTTATCAATACTTGTCAGTCAGGTGAGCAGATCTTTAGACTCAAAAAAAAGCAAGAAGCAGTTATTTCCTTAAGTGCAATCCTTTTCCCTGTATGTCCAGAGCAGCTTGTTAGCATGCTAATTGTTTAGTTTAATATGCAATACAGAGCACACTTGCTACTTTGAAGTGCTTATTCATGATGTCGTGGATATTAGTGTATATTTCTTAATTACACAACAGGACAATCTTTCCCCCCTTCAACCTACACTTTCTGTTGCTCTGATTGGTTTCTCTAACTAGCCAGAATAATCATTTTGCCACACAGAAGCAGATAAGAAAAAAAAATGTAAACAATTTTAAAAGCCATTTTAATTTAATAACAAATTGGGAGCTGTACTTTGTGTTAAATTAGCACTGCAAGCCTCATAGCAATTCAAGGCAAGGTTTCTTGTTCGTTACTGCTTAATTAATCAGTCCTGTTTCCATCTAAATGAAAAGTTTTCTCTCTCTCCCTATCATCTCTAATATCTCATTTCAGGCAGCACATCAAGTTAATCTTGCTTACATTAGCAACTTATTTCTAATGGCTCGGCTCAGTTATTTACAATAATTCACCCTATCCCAGCTTGCAGCTGAATCCTGCTTGGTCTGTGCTCCGTTTGGACAGACGAAGCCCATGGTACACCGGCAGGTACCATCCAGCCCCGTGACGCAACGTGTTTGGATAGAGACCCATTTCCAACACGCTGATGTCTACTGAACTTTTGGCTTCCCGATGCGTCTTGTCTTCCCAGAGGCAACGTGCAGAGAGCTGGGCGAAGGATCGTTTTGTTATAAAACAACAGATGAGCATGAAACAGACCAATAGAGGAACAGAAATATGTAAGGGAAGGAGAAAATACAAAGTTGGGTGGTGCCTGGAAACGGCCTCATCACCCTTCATACAGCACATCCCATAAACAAAGCTGGAATAAGCACAAGTCCTGCACTACCATTAGTGGTGTATATAAAAAAATAGCAAACCTTCCACCATGTCACCTTCAAAAGAAATGAAGAATGGGACTTTAAGCACCAGGTGGCTGAGTATCTCCTCCGTGTGCTCACCTCGCCATTCACAGAGCTGAAAACTGTTGCCACAGCCATCATATACTACTTTCTGTCACCACCATAGCCAAGTGCACTAAGTTTGGGAGTTAACAAAACACCTCCAGTGTTTCGGATTGCGCTGACCTGGCCCCAGTCAACCACTTACTGAAGCTGTGGTCTCTGGTAGCCATCCAGTCTATGTGCCCACTGTTCCTAGGTTCAGCCTCCAGAGGAAGTGTTCTGCTTGTCTCGTGTGGCTCGGATGCCTGCCCCGGTCAGGAGGGCTGCTACAAATCCCCTTCCCTCCTCAGGCAGCACCACTGCTCCAGCAGCTCCGTCCCCGGTGACCCGGAGAGGTAACTGATACTTGCTGGGTGAGGGCTCGAAACTAAATCTGCATCTGAAGTGCCTGCACCACGTGAGGGCTGGTTTTAATGCCAGTTTGGCCAAACATAAATGCCTCTGCAATAAACACAAAATATGCTTAATTAAACGAGCCATTCCAAGTGGACAAAAGCTGTCCCTGAGTAACCCCAGTATTTACTTTTGCTCCTCCAAGATTCAGGATGGCATTTCAACAGGAAACAAGGATGTGCAGTATATTTTAATCTCCTGGGTTTGCGACAACCAGCTTCTGACCTCACATTTACCAGCCTGGTTGAAATTACAACCTGTTGCTAAGGAAAACTCTATCATACCTTAAAGTAACTGCGATATCAAGTAGCTTTGAGATATCTGTCAAATGGATTGCAGAAGATTAATGGGGAGCCGTTTTAGAAATCCTGTAAAAGACAGCCTAAAATGTTAAAATATGATAATAAGTTTCATTTAATAACAATATAAATTCTGTGCTGAGAAAAGTGGGAGCCTTTTTTTTTTTAAGAGGAAGAGAAATCCTTTCTACAAATCAGAGTGCACAGTTCTGTTTCTGATGGGAAACACTGCTCTGAAATACACTGAATTTTGAAGCTGCTTGAGATTAGATTGTCTGTGGAATTGTGCTGATGGCTGTAAATATTAATAAATAAGATACACTGGGCCAACATTTTCCCCTCAGTATGCACTGCTTTCTCTTAAGTACAGACAACCTGAAGGCACAGGCACGTGCAGGAAGAGTTTGAGCTAAGAATTGGCTTTAGAGGTGCGACACTTGCGCAAAGGAAAGATGCTCCTGCTACATTCCAGCATCCCTGCTCTGCATCCCCCCTGTGACTTCCTCAGCCACTGGTGGAAGCAGCGGCACAGCAGGGAATCCAGCTCCATCCTGTGCAAATGAGCCAGGGCCATATTACTGAAGGGGGTTCAATAGGAAATGATGATCATTCCTTACTCAGTTGTTTCCACCCCTACTTTTTTCCTAGTCTACTGTTTAGGGACACCAAGTTTACAAATTTTCGGAGGTCACCGTTTGGTCAGCACTGAATTAATTGCAGAGTTGTAAACACTGCCTTACAAGATCCTGACATCTTGATCCAGGCAGGCACTTAAGTATTCAAACAGTCTGTGGACTTAAGCGTGGTGTAGTGGTATGTTTAAAAGTAAACATGTCTTTAACAACTTTCTGCTCTGGGACCAGGTATGATAAGGCAGAGAGAGAGAAGAGCACTGCTTTGTTTATAGCAGAAATAACTTGGCAATTATCAGCGGTGAGAAGGGAAATACAGTAGCAGGACATTCGTATTATTTAGACTTAAATGGAGTTTAGATGAAATACAGAGTTTTATAAAACTGGTTGGCACAGCACGGATTGCTTAAAGGGATGTGGCTGGTGGACTTAAAAGTTGCTTCTGCATCTTTTTCCCTTTCAGCAGTGACAGCTAAATTGAGCACCAATTTCACAAAAGGAATTTGCTCTCTGAAAGGGATTCTAACTCTGTATATTCCTGCTCTGTGATCTCCCAGAGCACTCTTTGCAGTGTGAAAATGGCTCTCTTGAATCTGTACGGTGGTTGCTCAGTTTGTAAGGCCAGCTCCAAAAGCATTAGGGCACAGTGGGTTGCACACAGCTCAGAGCCTGGTGCTATTTGGATCTAACCCCACCATAGAACTTGCAAATTCAATGCATCTTTTTTTTGTATGTGTGTCTTTTCCTACCTCTCTGTCTATTTATTTACATGAGGATCAATACCCATGGCAGGGGTATTGGTGTATGCCATGTCCTCATTCAAGTAACTTTCCTTTGGCTCACCTTCATAGCTATGCACTAGGAATACTGCTCCTTAGATGTTTACAAAGCAGGGGTGCTTTGAAATGAATTCCTACAGGCACAGAGGAGAGTGGAGTGTGACCTCTGGCTGCCCCATGCCACAGGCAGCAGCATGCGGAAGAAGCAGCCTTTTATGAGACTTCTTTATCCCTTTCTCTCCCGCAGGCGTAAGTAGGTGGGGAATGGACAAGGCAGGGAATGGCAAAGAAACTCTGTGGCTGCTCCAACCAGGCCAACGCGGAGAGGAAGGTCATCTCCACCTTGCTTAGGGACAGCTCAGATTACTGTCCCCTGAGAATGAAATATTCAGTCTTGTCCCAGACTGCTCTGGAGCTACCCGGCCTCCCCCTTCCCCTCAACGCAGAACACGACTGAACAACATGCAAAAGACATCCAGAAAGTCCTTTGGGGAGAGAGTGTCAAAGCGGCTGCAAGGAGTCCTTGAGAAAAATAATTGGCTTTCTTCTGCATGAAAAAAGAGACCCAAATCTGATTTTTTTCCATCCATTCTTTGATCAGCTCCAACAACTTGAGTGAGCAGCAGAGAGGCGGGAGGGTTGGCTGCAAGCTGTACTCGCCGTAGATCCTGGTTCAGCATCCCTGCTGTGCTGCGGACTCCTCGCGTGACCTTGGGCAAGTCACTCACCTCTGCCGTGATCCGCTTCCCCCTCTGTAAAACAAGGCCAATTACGGAGGCCAGCCTCACCGGGGGGCTGCGTGGTGAAGACGCATTTTTTAGAGACGGTGGAATACTCAAATAGCTTTTGAGTGAAGGCCCCATGTAGATCAACGATGCCTTGTCCCTTATGTGAAGCAAGACCACCAAACGTCCACACAGCATCTCACAATGATAAAGTGTTATTTTCGTGACATGATACTATAAGCTATTTCGCTTTCTTTTTGTCCGTGAAGATGCTTTTGTCAAATAATGATTGCCAGACTAATGACACCCTAAAGTTACAAACCACCAGGCACTCAAAGAGAATCAATTCAGCAAGGAAACCGTTTTCACCTGAATGCTTAGGGCAAAACTTAAAGCAACCGTGCTTTTAATTGTTATTTTGTTAATGTAGTGGAACTGGGGGGAAGAGGGAGGAGGACACAAGGATTTCCTTCTAAGCGAGAGGGCTTTCCCTTGGGCGAGAGCATTGGTACAGAGGTTGGTCCCTGTGCTGCCTGCTGTCAGCACCCTGCTGGGACCCCGAGGCGTGTGTGGTTCTCCCACCACCCAACTGTCCCACGCGCAGGACAGACCTGGATTCCCACCACCTTCGAGAACCCAATGCATGGTTACTATCAGAGGGAAACATTTTTTTGGGCCTGGTCCCACCAAAGCAGAGCTAGATGCTAATGATCGTGTTGATTAAGCAGCCTTTGTGCTTATAGGAGATTTTCACTAACAATTGAGATGCAGTGGTTAGGGAGAAGGCAGCTCTGTCTCACACCCAGACCAGCACGCACATGCAGTACCTGGGGAAACTCAACTCGTGTTTAATTTCTGTGCTAATTTTCAGTTCCTGCTGACCCTTCTCCTAGGTGCTCCTGCTCTGGTTCCGTGATTAGATGCAGAAGTGGGAATGCTGGAAAGAAACACTACCTATTATCTCGCGGGCAGCTGTAAACATTACAGCAAGATAATGGAATTAGTTTAGCCGAGAGGAATTAAGGTACCCAGATAGTACAGGACCGATCCCATTCATAAAGTGCTCTCTTCTGTGTGCTGCGGTGTGTCATTAGGGAAGAGCTGTGGGGATACGATGGGTATTTATGCTGCAAATCAAATCTAGCAGTCATATTCTGGCTATAACTAAGCACTTTCTGAATATATAGAAATGTATATGTATATCCTGGCAAGGCAGGCTAATTAATCCATAAAATATCTGCCCGCAATGCCAGAATGATGCCATTATTGAGCAGGTTACTTAAAACATAGCAAGGTTGGCACCATTCCTGAACGCAACCAGATGGAAGCGTATATGCTCTTTGCTTGTGTGCTTGGTGGAGAGGACGCTATGGAGAGCGTGTCAAGGAAGATGAAGCAGCAGCAGTGCAATGGTGGAAGTTTCAGCACAGTTTCGAGCGCTCTGGCACTGTCATAGTTATGCAACCACTGCGTTGCTTCCAGCTTCTTTTTGGGGGCCCAGCACCGTAACTCATGGAGGACACCACGCCAAATGTGCCTTTTCCATGCTGGCAGGGCCCGCAGGCTCCCCCACCAGAAGGGCACGGTCTCCTTCCCCACCAGAATTGCCCCTTGCTGCTGCTAAGGGGGCTGCAGCTTCAGGGAAAACCGCCTGTTCTGGTTTGCTTCGAAAGAGGAGAATACTGAGAGGAGTGGGCAGCTCCACGGGACCGGAGGTACTGACCAGCCACATTAATTCACATCACTCCAAAGAGTCCTGCACTACAGTTATCCTAATTTCTTCAGGGAATGCTCCTGTTAACAAACAAAAGCATAAATACAAATATTCACAATATTTGTTTGGGCCTTTCAATGCCGAGCACGCAGCCAGGAAAATAAATAAAGTGAGAGACAGTGCTGGCAGCCAGCCACGCCTGGAGTAAGTACAGGGGACGGTCACGGGTGCAAGGCTGGATAACGCTGCCTGAATTAGGCAGGGGAAGCCACTGGTGGGCGACCAGGATTGGGACACACAGCAGTGCCCTAGAGAAGCCAAGGAACCTGAGGCTGGCGAGATGTACAGCAAGAGGAACCCAAATGGATGCGAGGAGGAGCACTCAAAAAAACCGAACTTAAGAAATGCTTTTATGCAGCACTTTCTCCACCTAGCTCTCCTGCAGTGTCACTCACAACGCAACCCAGAGAGAATGCCTTTTTCTGTCACTTCCCTGGTTAGCATAAGGCTGCTGGTGTTTTGCATTTATTATGCATTCTTCAAGGGTGTTTCTAAAACTCAAACAGGGACTAATAATCTGCCCTGTACCTTTTGTTAAGCAAATAAGGACAGATAGCGGCTGAGTTTAATCATGCTGAACGTCCCCTCTGCGTCTCTTCTCTCCCCATCCCGAATGAAACACGCCGAGATGTCAGGACATCTCTCCTCACAGAACGCCTAATTTCTCCAGACCCCTTGGAAAGGGCTGCCGTGACTAAGCAAGCAACACCAGCAAACCAGCTGCTGCCAGATTTTATCTCCACCAGAGCACGTTTAGGCTCTTAACACCGCGACTCGAATCCTGCATAGAGTCCACGGAAGAGATTGGGTTCGGCAGCACACGGAGCCGTCCGCTTCATGTGCGGGATGGGGGACCTGCTTCAGAGGCTTCTGTTGGAAAGGACCTGAATTTGGCCCCCAGTGGCAGTGAGGATAACCGCAGCTATGGTTATCTGCCTTGTTTCTGAGTTGGGCACCAAAGGAATTATTTAGAAAAAAAGAAAGCAAAAAAGAAGCAAACCCCCAGTGACTCAAAGCCTTTGAAGAAAGCGGCGCGGTTACTGCAGCTAGCAGTGTCTTGAAGGGGTTAATTAAGAAGTCTCCCTGACACCCAGCTCCCAACGCAGGGCCTCTCCATGGCACTTCCCGCACGCGTACGATAATCAAAAGATACTGAAAACCAATTCTGTTTTATTCTGGTATAATTGCAACAGAGCCACTAGAGGAATTGCAACCATTATGCGGGATGAGGCACCATCGCAGTGGGGCCTGCTGTTTCCAACAGATTCTACCCACTCATTTTTATAGATTTCAGCTACCTTTCATTTTAGTAATTAGCCACCATTTCCAAGGAGATCCATAAGCAATTTCCTGCCCATCTTGAGCCATAATGCTATAAGATCGCACCAGCAACCGAGCATGGTTTAAAAGTAGTCAACAAAGGGCAGACAGCACGCTGAGAAGTTAAGCAAGGGGCGGATACCGCCATTTAACAGCGGATAAACGTCGATGCCTCTAGGTCTGCTTGACCACTGCAAGGAGCACAGGCACCCACTGCAACACCCAACAGCGATTCCTTCCAAACCCCAACACGCTGCGGGAGTCTCCTAACAGCAAGCAGGTCGGCGTGCTGAAATCTCCAGTCAAAGCCCAAATCGTGGAGCAGAGCTGAGGGGAGAGCAGGATCCTGCCCCAAGGGACGCAGCGTGCCCGCCGGGCGGAGGAGCTCGGGATGGATCTCAGCCAGGGAGCAGCACAGGCACAGCCAGAACTTCTATCAAGTTTACATTTGTTGGGAGATCTTCAGCAGAAAGGAAGGGAAAAAAAAAAAAAAAAAAAGGCAGAATTTTTTAAATGCATGTGTTTTGCTTTCAAGGAAGTCTCTCAGCTAAATATTTTTGAAACAGCAGATGGCAAAACGCAAACTTTACGGAAGGGAAGGCTGCCTTGAGCGGCAGGTTACCGCTTGCATGGGAAAGCTGTGCAAGGGAGGGAGGGAGGGAAGAGTCAGAAGTTAAGATGCATATTTCCAGCTGAACAACTTGGTTAGAAAATGACGACCATGTCTATAAATGTGCTCTTTGGAGTGCTGGCATGGCAATACATGAGAGCTGTGAACTGGTGTGAAAGCTAACATACCGAGAGGGACTAATAAGTCCCTATGGGGACCCCAGTTTGCCAGGTCCTTAAATGGCTGCAAAGGATAATTGCAGAGAACTACAACAGGACTGAATCAATGCCACTTTCCCCGAAAAAAAAAAAAAGGACTGCTGCCTCTGATTATATCACTCTGAAAAGACTGGCTGCCTTCCCCCCCCGCCCCCTCAAAGTCAACTGCAAACCACTAGAAATATGTCCAGAAAGATTATGGTGCAGCTGAAAGCCAGAAGCATATGAGATTATATATTTACCGGTGCTGTGTCAGATAACATCTGAGAGGAGATGAGAAGAAAAAGGGATTCAGCCCTGCAGTCTTTATTAGCATGTTTGGGCTGTTTAAAGGAGCTATCCAATTGTGCCGTTGCTGCCAGGCCTCTAAAACTGTATATATCCATGATAAAGGAATCTACTTGATCTTGATCACAAGCCTCCAAGCCCGACCTGACTCTCCTGTGACATGCAAACTTATTACCTTTAAACAGGAATTAGAAAAAAGAAATGAATAGGGATGCACCATTACCCATAGCATTATATTGCTCAGGAACAGATGTTAATCAATTTTATGGAATGCTTTAAGTAATATGCAAGCACTTCTGCACAGACCTGACTGCGCAATAGAGATTTCAGCCCAGCAAATACATGAGATAAGCCTTTATCTTGGCTGGGAGAATTATGTCTATTTTGATTAAAACCGAAGAGGTCTGCACGTTCGAGCAATTTTATTCCCTTGGAACTACGTTATTTCCAGGGTGCTATTACACACGGTCCTATGACAAAAGGGAAGGAAAATCACCTTGCTCTTGATCGTACTGTTCTCCTTGCGCTGTGTTCGCACACACAGCTCATGAAGTGCACATCTGGACATATGTGCTGCCCTCACCGATGCCTGGGTGGACGGGACCATCCATCCTCTCTACTCCAGCTGTGCGAGAAGCATCATCAATTTGGAGCAAGGACTGACCTTACACTCGGTAAGTAATTTTTGCTACAGTCTCCCCATGCAGTGCTAACAGAACTTTGAAATCTCACATCACACAGAAGTACGAGGAAAAAGGTGCCCCATCCTCTCGATTTGTGTAAAAGTAGCAGCTGTGCCATCGTGCTGGGAGTAATTTTGGTCATTAAACTTCTTGATCCTTGAATGTCATCAGGAGTTACTTAGGTGACCATCCGCTTGCTCTTACAAAGTACTGCATTTAACTCTCCATAAAATATGGATTTTATTGCAGCAGTGACAAGACTTCTTCCCACAGCCACTGACCTCTACCGCTATTGCTTATCTCTTGACTCAACCTTCTGCATAAGAATACATACAGAGGGTATACATACTGGGCATCGGTTTGCCTGCATGGAGGTGTTACATACATACGGATATAGAAGTAGTTCAATCTATCTGACATACGAAGTATGTTACCAGCTCCTTAGAAACACTGACAACAACCAAATTCAGCACTTTCTTTCTGCAATTATCCAACTGCTCTCCTGTAAAATGCCGGTACGCCTACCCGCTTTCTTCCCCCACCTCCATCACTCCCCAGCCCGCTCCTTCCTCAAAGACAGGCTTTCACGTTTGCCAGTTCCTGTAGGGTCCCCGCATCTGCTCCCTTCTTTGCGCGCCGTTTCAGCTGGGCTCCGCGTTCAGCTCAGCACTTCACCTCGGCTTCTGCTTCTCATCCGAAGGGTTTTGCCCTCTATCCATCTCCCCGCGACTGTAGTGCCATGGAGCCAAGACAGTT